>JAMKPZ010000841.1:0-23242 GCA_024699675.1 Amphibolis antarctica
AAAATTAATTTCATGATATTCACTTCTTTTCTTTTAAATCTTTTTAACTTTCTAGCTTTCTTTTCAATTTTAAATTAAAATATTAAAATTATTAAATTATTTTATCTTAATAAAGAAAATAATTTTTTTTAAAAAGTAACTTATATTTAAATAACTATAACATTGATTGAGATATATACAGATAGATATCGTACGTCCAACGAGAAATTTTTCATCATTTTTAAATCACCAGGATAATTAATATTTTGAAATACGCGAAGATCATTTCGATCGGTCTCCTCAAGTTCCACGATTCGTGTCACATGTCAAGTCTAGTGTCTCATTGGGTGCGTCCTGTTTATGTAAGTTTCGAACAGTTTTAATTTTAATTTTGTATTAATTTTTTAATATATTATTATTATTATTATATAAAATTTTATATATAAATTTTTATCATAAAATATTATATAATTTTAATATCATTTATTTTATTAATTTTAATTTTAACTTTTCACGATTATTAAAATTATACAATAAATAGAATAAAAAATAACGATAAAGTAACTTCAAATTTTTATGAATTCTTATATATTATTATTATTATATAATTTTTTATATATAAATTTTTATCTTATAATTTATATAATTCAAACATTATTATTAAAATTATTTTCAACTTCAATATTTATCATTATTAAAATTAAAATACTTTATTAGGTGTAGTGTCGTTCCCGCATTTGCGCTTGTCTGTCGTTGGTTTCGACTTCACATGTCGAAATCTGTATTTTTATTTGTAATCTACTTTTAATTATTAGCTTAAAAAAATACATACTCTGTTTTGTTTGCTTGTGACGGAAGTAATTATATTTCTTAAATAGGTTACAAAAAAAATACACTACTATTAATATAAAATGAATACGTGGGGTCCATTTCAGGCACTCCACGATACAATACAAATAAGCCGTGAATGCGCGTGAGCCTGGAAGGAGAAAAGCACCGAAAACACCGATAGAAATGGAAAATTTCTGGATTAGCATCCTCCTCACGGCCTGCCTCGCCCTGGTCGGGAAGCACCTGCTCCTCCGCTGGCGCCGCCGCCATCTCCCTCCCGGCCCCGCTTACTTCCCGTTCATCGGAAACCTTCTGTGGCTTCGCTTCTCCATTACCAAGCTCGAGCCCCTCCTCCGCCGCCTCCGCCTCCGGTACGGCCCCATCATCACCCTCCACATCGGTTCCCGCCCCGTGGTCTTCGTCACCGACCGCTACCTCGCGCACAAGTGCCTCGTCGAGAACGGCGCCAGCTTCGCCGACCGTCCGCCAATTATGTTGGCCCTCAAACTCATCGGAAGAAATCGGCTCAGCATCAATAACGCTGCCTACGGCCCGACCTGGCGCCTTCTACGGCGTAACCTCATGACGGAGATCCTCAACCCGTCGAGGGTGAAGCTATACGGTGACGGCCGGAACTGGGTCCTTGGTGTGCTTCTTGAAAAGATCAGGTTGCAGGCGGAGAACGGGAATGGGGAGGTGGTGGTGAAGGACGCGTTCCAGTACGCCATGTTCTGTCTCCTGGTGTTGATGTGCTTTGGGGAGAAGTTGGAAGAGCAAAAGATGAGGGAGATAGAGAAAGTCCAACGGGAACTGCTCTTGCTATTCCCAAAGTTGCAGGTATTTGGCTTTTTCCGGTCGATGGCCAAGTACGTGTTTCCGGAGAGATGTAAGACGCTGTTGGCGTTGGTGGACAGACAGAGGAACGTTTTTCTTCCTCTGATCGATTCTCGCCGCCGAAGGAAGCAGGCGCGGGAGGATGGTGACAGCTTCCAGTACTCTTACGTCGACTCGCTCTTGGATATCGGATTGCCGAAGGAGGACGGGCGGAAGCTGAATGACGAAGAGATCATCGGACTCTGCTCGGAATTCCTCAACGCCGGCACGGATACGACGTCCACGGCCTTGCAGTGGATCATGGCGAATCTGGTTAAGTACCCAGACGTGCAGGCCAGGCTGGTGGAGGAGATCGACGGGGTCGTGCCCCGCGGGGCGGCGATCGAGGAGGGGGACCTGCACAGGATGCCCTTTCTCAAGGCGGTGATCATGGAAGGGCTGAGACGGCACCCGCCGGCACACTTCGTGCTGCCCCACTCCGTGACGGAGGACGTGCGCATCGACGGTTACGTGATACCCAAGGACGCGTCGATAAACTTCTTCGTGGCGGAGATGGGGTGGGACGCGAGGGCGTGGGCGGAGCCCATGGAGTTCAAGCCGGAGAGGTTCTTGGCCGGAGGCGAAGGCGAAGGGGTGGACATCACGGGGAGCAGAGAGATCAGGATGATGCCGTTTGGGGTGGGGCGCAGGATATGCCCCGGCCTGGGGCTCGCGTTGCTCCACCTCGAGTACTTCGTCGCCAACTTGGTGAGGGCGTTCGAGTGGACGAAGCCCACCGCCGACCACGAGGTCGACCTGTCGGAGAAGAACGAGTTCACCGTCGTCATGAAGAGTCCCCTCCGATCACTGGTCACCCCTCGCACATGATTGCATATGTAATAACCTAGCCGCGCGGATTATCGATGCACGACCTCAATAATTAATTATGCAGACTAATGACTTTTGTTGATGATTATCGGATGTGAGGATCGAATAAAATCATGTACTGCTACGTCGATCTCTTCCATTTACATTTGATTTCCACGCGCATCAATCACAATTCTGCCACACTTTGTGTGTGGCAAAATATCGAAATCAATAGATAAGCCGATCCGATCTCGTTGGTTCTGCAAACTTTAAACTGGAACTTAGAAAAAACCTTCCTGTTTTGGTTTTTAATTTCTTTTGAAAATGGAAAGATTGATGTGAGTACGATATCAACGATCTAATACAACTTACTATTGAAAATTACCTGAAACCGGAAAACAAAACTACTTGGCAGCAGATGGGTCCAGCGCTCCCTATCCACGGTGGAATTTTCTGCGTTATTTGTTCCTACCAATCGTTTCAAATGAATGCGAACCAAAAATATGGACCATATGGTTGATAATCTGTAACGTCATAAGTTACTGTCCATCACTCGTGTACTCAAACGTCAAACTCTTGTTTTGGTTTTTAAAATGATAATTAAATAATTAAAAGAGTTTTTATTAAAATTTATCTTCATCATTTCTACTTGATAGGTAAGGATTTAGGGTACATTTGTTTACATTGACTTTTAAATGTTAAAGTAGATTATAATATTTTTTTAAGTTATGTAAAAATATATATATTTTTAAATTAATATGACAATTCTAAAATTCTAGAATATCAATTTCAAATGGTTAATTTCTTACGAGTTGTTTATTTACAATTTCTTGAAACATTAGTCGCTTTTTAAAGTTCAAAAAACACGACTACTTGTATGTTGATTTTGTAGATAATTTTTGGGTTTTAGTTTTTTGATTATTTTTGAAATTTTTGATTTTTGATTTTTCCTCTTTGTTTTTCAAGAATTTTTGAATTTTGTTTTTTTTCCTTTCTTTGGTTATTTTTGTTGGTGAACGATTATTTCACCATTTGAAAATTTGCTTTTGAAAATTTTAGTTATTAAAATGATTCTATGATTAAATTAGGAGTATTTGTCTAAGAATAGTGTAATTTGATTTAAAATATTATAATTTTTGAAATTAAAAGTATTTCATTTTAGCTATTGAAAATCCTTGTGAAATATATTTGTTGAAGTACTTTATTTACACTTAAATATTTATAACATTATAAAATTAAAAATTTATAAATACTTTTATTTATTTTCATAAATATTTTTAATAAAATAGATTCTTAAAATATTATTAATAAAATTTACAAAAAAACTAGCATTTAAGAGTATAATTAGAACTTTCAAAAATTTACTGAAAAATACTATTTTAATAAACAAACACAACTTCTAAACAGCTACTTCTTTGAAGCGTTATTTTTTAAAGGTACTACTATAGTATCATTTCAAAAGTTAGAAGTTATATTATAAAATTCAAATAAATGTACCTTTAATCGTAAGATAAGCGAGAATGTAAGATTTTTAAAATAATATCTTAATAATTAAAAAAACAATTATTAAAATTTAGAAAATCAAATTTAAATTTTCACATAGAAAAGATTGTGTTCGATACAACGACTCTCAAGAATAGGCTTGAATTGATCTGCTCACGATATTTTTTCTCCCTTTTTGAAAATAGGGTAAATTTAAATGAAATTAAAATCAAAAATTTGCGTTGAATGTCTTCTACGTGAATGCAATAAAAATAAGACCCGTACATCTACTCAGGCTTTGTTTAAAAAGAGTTTTTTTAACTTCTAGAAAAATAAAAAGTAGTTTTTATAATTTTTTATTTCAAATATCCTTTTGAAAAAGCTGTGTTAGTAATTTTTCACGTCATCATTACGTAATGTCTAAATAAAAATGTTTTATCCCGTACAAATACAAAGACAATATATCTTATACAAATTTCTAATTAATATGCAAGTGCAATGCTTCTTGAATTTGATCGAATGCAAATGCAATATAAAAGCAAAAGGAGAAAGGAGAGAACAAGGTGAGGAGAGAATGAGACTGGGAATTTAAGGAAACTTCGTAGTTTTATGGTATATAATGTAAAGAATCTGTGAATAAAATTTAATGGGAATCGAGGTATTTTGCTGCAGAAAGGTTTCATTTTCCATTGACATGCACCGGGCAAAATGCCATGGCCATCTACAAAATCCACATGCAACACTGTAAAACTGAAAATCTAGAGTGAATTAAATGGAGTTCCATGTTCAAAAAATCATATCATCCGTGCTTCACAAGAATAGTTAAAAAACATTGTTGCAAGATCACGTAAATTTTTTCCACCATGCTCCGTTGAATCAGGAATTCCATAAATTACAGAAAAAAAACTCACAAAAAAGAAACAGGACAAGCAAATCTTTTATTATTGTAATTCAGAGGCCAGAAAAACCAGATCACTACCATGAATATGATACGAACTAAAGGACGTCTCTGACATGCTCAACTTTTTAGAGGGACTTGGCTGCTACAATGACTTTCTCTACGATCAAGCCATACTCCTTGTAAATCGTGCCTGCCGGGTCACTGGCTCCGAAATGGTCGATCCTCCTTTTTTCGACGAACTTTTCCCATCCAAGCGTTGATCCTGCCTCACTGCTGACTCTTGCAGTGACTTCTGTAGGGAAGATGCTTTCCTTGTATTCGGCAGACTGCTCTTCAAAAAGTTCCCATGAAACAAGGGACACAAATCGGACTGCCTTCCCTTCCTTCCTTAGCTCATCAGTAGCCTTGGCTACAATTTCCAGTTCGGACCACGTGCCTATAAGAATGAGATCTGGCTTACCCGAAGAATTGTCGGATACAATGTATCCTCCCTTCTCAACGCCAATCACTGAAGTTCCTTCAAGTTGAGGAAGCTTCTGCTGAGACAGTGCAAGGATTGAAGGTCTCTTCCGGTCGAGGACTGCAACCTTATAGCAACCAGCAGTCTCTGTGCCATCAGCACGTCGGAGCATAAGAATGTTTGGCATGGCACGGAAGCTAATCAAGTGCTCAATTGGCTGATGTGTGGGACCATCTTCACCAAGCCCGATTGAATCATGTGTCATTACGTAGATCACTCCAGCTTCACACAATGCCGAGATTCTGATGGCACCTCTCATGTAATCGGTGAAGACAAAGAACGTAGCACAGTAGGGTATAATACCAAGGCTGTGAAGGACAATGCCATTGCATATGGCACCCATGCCATGCTCCCTAACGCCAAACCTGAGATTCCTTTCCTCAGGTGTATCCTTTTGGAAGTCACCATACATTTTAAGCAAGGTCATGTTGGAGGACGCAAGGTCAGCACTGTCGCCAAGAAACCCAGGATGCACTTTAGCAAGTGCATTCAAACACTGCTGGGATAGATTTCTGGTAGCGTCTGCAGGGCTTGCAGACGTATATGTCTGTATCGAAGGAAACCATATAAATATTGTTGATCAAATTCACGAAAACTACTGGCAGCTAGAAAAAAGGATGAAATCTTGAAAAGAAAAACATACAAGCAAAGCATTCTCCCACCCAGCAGGAAGTTCACCACTAATAATCAACTTCAACTGTGCAGCATCCTCAAGGTACTTCTTCTCATACTCTGCAAGCTTAGAGACCCACTTGGCTTCCAAAGCAGCACCATCTGGAACATGTCGACTCCAGTGGCTACAATAACAAAAGAACATTCACAGTCTAGTAAAGTCAAGCAATAAATAACAAATTTTTTTTGACTTTGCATACCTCTTGACATCTTCAGGGATAAAGAAAGGCTCATAAGGCCATCCAAGATTCTGTCTTGTTGCATCAACTTCCTTGGCACCGAGTGCACTTCCATGTACAGCATATGTGTTGGCCTTGTTAGGCGAGCCATAACCAATGGTAGTTGTCACCTATAAAGCAAAATTCATTAGCAAACCATTGTAATAATGCACAAAGGCAAAGAGCTGAATACGCACGATGAAGGCGAGTAGTGCATTAGGCAAGCCATATAGAGGAAAGAACCTTTTTAGCTGATCGATTATTACCTTAATCAAAGTGGGTTTGTCCTTGACTGCCTTTGCCTCCTCAATAGCAGCACGGATGTCATCATAACCAGTATTCCCATTCTTCACCCAGATTGTATGCCATCCAAGAGCATCAAATCGGGCATTTACATCCTCAGTGAATGCTATTTCTGTGTCACCATCGATGGAAATATGGTTGTCATCATAGAAAGCAATCAGTTTTCCAAGACCCCAGTGCCCAGCAAGTGAACAAGCTTCCTGGGAAACACCCTCCATTTGGCAACCATCACCAAGTATGGCATACCTAACATCAATAAGGTAATTCAGCTTTGGTCACCTGTTAATTCTGAGCAAGAAAGGAAGTAGCAAAGAAGAAAGAAAACACAAAGGTGGCAATTACGTGTAGTGGTCAACAATCTCATTATCAGGTTTGTTAAATCTTGCAGCTAAGTGTTTCTCGGCAAGTGCCAGCCCAACAGCATTTGCAATTCCTTGTCCCAATGGACCTAACCCATGTAACAGCCACCATCAAAAAATTGCATGTGAGAATTTCCAAAGGCATGTTCAGTATAGTAGCAGACCATAATGGTAATGGGCTATAAAGAACATGTAAATCTAATGGCTGCATCCACATTCCTCAACAAATGCAATATGCCCATTGACTCATGTATACTCAATAAGCAGACCTGTGGTGACTTCTATTCCGGGGGTCTCAAAATTCTCTGGGTGACCGGGAGTTCTACTACCCCATTGACGGAAATTCTTCATATCCTCCTCCTGAAAACCAATTTAGTTGAAATTCAGCAATGTGAAGAAAAAGGAAAAAGTTTGAATGTTCTCTTTTAAACTAATCGAAATTCAAATCAATGTCCATATGATATTTTCCTCATTTTTCCTATGCCGCAAAACACATCATGTCGGCATGCCTCAACTGCTAAGATTTTCAGAAGCACACTTTTATCTCAACTTTTTATTTCCCGCATAAAACCTATGTGTAAGTGAAAAGTGTATTCCAACAAGAAACAACAAAATTCGTACAAAATATATATAGCGAGTACCAACCAACAACTTCCATGCAAGAAAAAAAGGATCAATCTAATCAATTTTCTCCCTGTTTGACTGGATTTACAAAGTACACTAAACCGATCATGAGTTTAATAAATAGGTTGGTGATAAAAACATTTTTCATGTCCAATCTGACGATCGACTGATGAATTAAGAAAATTAGACAGAATTACATAACTGGCTAGTAAAACGTAGAAATAATCCACAAGAAAGTCATTTTTTGTGAAAAATGAAACATACCTTTACACTGTCGTAACCAGCGAGATGAAGCAGAGCATACTGAAGCATGCACCCATGTCCAGCAGACAAGACGAACCTATCGCGGTTGAACCAACAGGGGTTTTTGGGGTTATACCTCATCACCTCATCGTACAAGATATGGCCCATGGGAGCGCACCCCATCGGCAGCCCGGGGTGCCCCGACTTCGCCTTCTCCACGGAGTCGATCGCGAGGAACCTGATGGTGTTCACCGACTTCTCCAGCAGTTCGTCCGTCGCCGCCTTCCCCTGCAGAGTCTCCACCGCCGCCGCCCTCACGACCGTCCTCCTCCTCTGAGACACTCTATGAGTGGTCTTTTGGATATGAGAAGACGAGGAGTGAATGGCCTTGCCGGCGAGGGAGCTGAGGCAGAAGCCGCCAGGGATGGCAACGCGGTCAGCAGCGTGGGAGGGTGACGATGGGGATCCGGCGCCGGAGACGGCGCCTGAGGCCAGGGTTTGGATGCCGAGAGAGGAAGCAGCTGCCATGGTCGCCCTCTCGCTCTCTCTCTCTCTCTCTCTCTCTCTCTCGCTTCGTGTGATTTGGTGGAGAGAAATGGGTCACCCCTCTGTGTGGTTTGGTGTGGACACCAATAGATGAGCAGCCTCTTATCCCTCCTCTCTCTGCCGATGTGTGAAGGTTTGGTGGGGGAAAATGATGCGATCTGCACCGTTGGATCCAGGATGATTTGTCGATCGGAGCCGTCGGGAGAGGGTAGGAAATGACTGTTCCACGTTTGTTTGACTTGATGTCTTGGCTTTCCGTTTTCTCCTGTAATGATCTTGGATTGCAGTCGGGGGGGCGTATTTACCGATCATACCCTAATGTTTTGATTATTTGCCGATGATTCATAGCATGCACGTTTTGTTTCTTCAGGAGTTACTGCAAAAAAAAAATTTATCTGCATATTATTTAAAATTTGATGATTATTTATTCCGTCATTTAAAAATATATATTTATTATTTTTAGTAGAATATTTTTACGATCAACGAACCAAAACGGAACTAATTATAAAGATATTAAAGTACAATAAAGACTTTTTTAATAATATACAAGTAAATAGGAAATTTAATTACCGTATCAATAATTACTAAAGATGTATTTTTAAAGAGATACTTCAATTTGAAAGTTAAGTTTTGTTACTAAAAAATCAGTTTTAAAGAATAATTTATGTAATATAAATTTATATATAAAATTTTATATAATAATGATAATATATAAAAATTTATACTAAAAATATTAAATCATTATCAAAACCTGAGAGGGACAATGGAGCTCACTTGCCTGTGGTTTTCAATGGATGTGATGGGATTAAGATGGTATATATTGTGGGTCGAAAGACGAAAGAATTTAAGAAGCATATTCCTTATTCGGATGACCTTATTTATATAAGGTGAAAATAAATCTGAGTTTCAAGTTCAAGGCGAGGTCAAAAAAATATTATGTCCAGACAAGGCCTGTAATTGATGGCGTCATCCGTGTGGTGGGGATTAATTTGATCTTTGCTTGTAGATTAAATATCAACTCTCTTTTTTTCCCCTCTCTTCTTTGATGTAGTTATTTATGATTATTCTTCTGATAGATTTTGACTTAAATATCATTTTCAAGTTTTTAATTTAACTCTTGTGAACAAATGGTATCAATAATTTTCATTTAAAACTAATAATGAATAGATGCATAATTTTTTACACTTTTTGTCACACGTAGTTTATTTAAGTTAACAAGTTCCTTATAAACAGACGTGTGTAAATCTACTTTGATATGATGTTAACATTTAATTCAAAACTAACTAGTAATAAAAGAACAAAAAATAATAACTACGAGGCTTAGGTAATGTTTGTATATTTAAAATTAATAGGAAATCACGTAGTGAAAATTTTAATTAAAAATTTTATCATTTCATGTAATTTTCTATTAATTTTAAATACATAAACTTCCCCTTAAGCTCAATTACATCTTTATAAAGGTAAGATTTTTATATGGTCTAATACTCACTCACACTTGTGATGCTTTTTTTTAGTCTATAATTAAGTATCTTGTAGATGAATATAAATGAATTTACTTTGATATTATGTAAAATATTTTATTTCATAATTAATTGAAAATTGATGTGGAATTTCACAAAAGATTAGATGAAGGTGTGATCAATAACTCTTTGGCATTATAACTATATATGATTTTTTTTAATAGTTAAATCAATGTTTATTATTATTTTTTGAAAATTATTACTTTGAGATAATTTTATTATATTTGTAGAGTTTCAAACTTGAGATCATAAAATTAACAAGAAACTTTTAAATTATTAAGATATCACTTTAGTGATTTATTGTTATAATGCTACAATATATATAACTTTTGCATATGTAAACAAAATGCATTAACCATAGATCTTAAAAGAGTCTTGATCAACTTCAAACTAGTTTCATGGATGAAGTGTGTACAATAATAAATATTAGATTTATTATGAAATAGGTAGTGCCCAATAGAGTATAGATCAAATTATCACATCTTGTATTAGGGCTTTCAATAAGGGTTGATACAACACCCCTTTCAATTAATAGATTCTCTACCCAAATTAATTCTGTGGTTGTAAGAACAAGACTTCAGCACTTCACTGCTTATCTGCAGATTTCCATGTGATTCAAACAAAAAAAAAGCACCTAAAGAGTTAGGTAGCACTTTTGGTCATGGAGGCATCCATCATCGTCCAAAAAAAAAACTAATAAAGAAAAATTTTAGCATACGTGGACCCAACTAAATGCCTACTGATAATTAAGCATTGTGAGAGGAAACCTTTCTCAGACCAGTGGCACCTTTCTCTTTGACATTACACAGGAAAATATAGAAGTGGTAATGAATAAAATCTATCACTTTTTAAAAAAATTATCATCTTTTTTATTTAAAAATCTATCACCTATTATAGCATTACCTAGTAGTATAGGTAACAGATTCTGAAAATCTGTCATTTTTTCATATATTAAGTCATCTGTTATTATTTTTGATGATATATATATGTAGATCTGTTACTCAATTTATCACTCATTTTAGTTAATATGTTACCAAAGTTATTAAAATCTATTATTCATTCCCGAGCGACAAAAAGTAAAAAATGTAACAAATGAGATTCAAAGTTTGTCGCCTTTTACTCCAAAAAATAGGTGGCAAATGGAAGTTTTGATTATAGGTAACGAATGTTTATATTTGTCACCTATACACATAAGAAAATAGACATTTTGGTCATAAGTGATAGATGTTTATATTTGTCACCTATTCACCTTTTAGGGTAATGAATAAAAATTTTCATCTATTACTTGAATACTATTTACTACAGTGGCAAGATCGAGCAAGATCAAAGGAAAAAAAAGTATTGTCTAATTTTAATTAACAATTTATTTGATTTGACTTAAAGTGTGTTTAAGAACAACTTCTTTAACTCTGAAAGTAACAAAATTTGATTTTTTCAACTCTTCTTTTTAAATGCAATATCTACATTTTCAATTCTTGCGTCATTGGAAAAGATGGGTTACGAAAATTAATGTCTTTTAATATTTAAATAAGTGATGTTAAAGTTTAAATTGTATTTTTTAATATTAATGTAATTAGATGTCATAATAAGATTAATCTAAAGAAGCTGTCTTGAAAATTCGCCTACGTCATTACAACGTTAAGAGTAATTTCAAACAAAGTTACAGTGGAGTTTGTATCTTTAGAAAATATAAAAAATGTTAAAAATTTAGATTATTATTTTTCACCATTTATCATATTTTCTAAAAACACAAACCACCCCTTAATTTATCTTCTCCATTCATGATGAAAAAAAATCATCATTTGATCATCTAATCTATAACCTACTTGAAAGAAACAAATCATCAAATTGCAAATTTGTCTTCAATCTAATTTGACTTAAGGAAAGTAAGATTTAAAGTTTAGAATTTAAGGTTTAAAAATGTCATTTTTTGCAATAGCTAGTAGAGGGTAATCTTTTGGGATGGCTCCAGTGACGACTTTTTCAAGCAATCACTAAAGTTCCACTTATTGTGACGGCTCTCATGTTTCAAATAGTGTTCAATTATCAGTACTTTATTTGAATAGAGAGTAAATAAAGCGACTATGGGTTTATGATTTATCTATACAGTTAATTTAACTAAATAAGGGAGTTAATAAATTAATTTCTACAGACTTATTTATTTACGTGTTCATTTTTATGTACCTTTTTTATATATATATATATATCATAATATTTTACAATATTATTATCAAACAACTTTTACTCTTCATTATTTTATTATATATTTTATTAATTATTTATCACAAATTTTTTAATATTATTATTATTATTTTATTATAAATCATTTTAAAAAAAAAATCATAAATTACAACCACAACTCAATTTACTGCACAAACAAACGATAGTGTTTGGGATCACGGTGAGGGTGGAGTGGCACAATTTTCAAGCACAAAACTGAGGCGCAATGAAAATTTGAAAATCACGTTCAAGCATCCGAAAATCACGTCTAATCGTTGTCCAATCTTGGACACAGAGATCGAGGGTTATTGGAATGAAATAAAGGTACGTGCTTTTTTATCTTTTCACATTCAGGTGGGTAGAGAAAAATATACAAACCTTTGCTAACTCCCTGGAAGCCAAGCTTCTTTGAAAGATTTTTCATTCTTCTCGATCCTCTGAGTTAGCAAAATTCATAGTTATCATTTCATGTGTTTTGTTAATGACATTTTCTCCAACTTTGATAGTCTTAAGTTTTCATCATCTTTAATTACTAATTTTAAGTAAATGCTTACTTCTGTCGAGTTCAATTCTAACTCTCAAGACACCATCTCTTAGGTCCCTTCTAGTGGAAGTTTTTTCTTTATCAACTCCTAACATTCTTATCAATGATGGCCTTAGTTTCAATCTTTACAAAGATATTTGATTTGTTAAAACTCTTGCTAAAATCAAATTTAATGCCGAATAAATCTTTCAAGATTTCTTAACCTCTAAAACTTTGTCCAAAGAAATTGTTCTCTCTTAATATGTGAATTGTATTCTTAACTTATTGTTCTTTTAGGTGATTGTCATAGGCATTTTAATAAGGTATAATCAAAATGAAAAGTTAAAGTCATCACTCCATTTATCAAAAGAATTGTAATTACTAAGTTAGCCACTTTTGTTTTTAGGTAGACATGATCGAAAAGTTCAACTAAATCTTTCTACCTTGTTTTACCTCTCTTTTTTGTTACTTTTTAATATTTTTAAGTTTAACTTCTTCTTTTTGATATTTTGAGACCTATTTTCTCCTCTTAATTTCTCAGATCCTTTGATCATTTTTGAACTCTTATTTTTCGCCGCATTTATTTTGCCAATCTTGTAATATTAAAATAAAAAACACATCTGGTCTCTCACGAGTCTGCCGTATGTCCCGAAGGTGCAACTGACACGCTGCGGGAGAGCGCCGAGTCCGCCGCTTCTCGCCGTCTCTTTCCAATTCTCAGTTCGGATTTCTCACCATCCGATGGCGGCTGCGTTGGCGAGCAAGAAATGGATCCCCCTGGAAGCTAATCCCGAAGTGATGAATCAGGTGACGCACTGACGCATTCCGTTCATCTTCTCAATCTGCGTCCATTCCTATTCTTCTTCACCTCTTCTCACCTGTTTGCAGTTCCTCTGGGGTCTCGGTCTTCGCGAGGACGAGGCGGAGCTTTGCGATGTGTACGGGTTGGATGACGAGCTACTCCAGATGGTGCCGCAGCCTGTGCTTGCCGTCATCTTCCTCTTCCCTTTCAGCGCAGAGGTTCATTTATTGGAGATATTCGTCCCGTTTCCATCGATAATCATATTCTCCTGTCCTCTTTAAGAGTTCTACGTTTTCCCAGGCGGAAGCCGCAAGGTTGCAGGACAAAGAACGCTCCTTGGACAATTCGGGGAAGGTGAGTAGAGGCCTTGATTTATCGACAGCATGGAAAAGGATCAGTCACCACTCTAATCGTTTATCCTTTTTTTGTCTGGAGCTTACGTGACACCGAGTGAGGAAGAGCCTGCGATTTGACATATTTTTGTGGTATTGTAAGTTACAAAAGCTAGGGATGTCGCTTCGATGAGTTCAACAATGATGATGATCAGGAAGTTCTTAGAAACAACTATTCACAAGGAAATAAGGATGTGATGCATGTTTTGGTGTTCACTCATAGAGAGAAAAGTTGATTGAAACATGAAATGAAAAGTTGATTGAAACATGAAATTGTATCAAGTGTTCAATTATGGTAATTAAATCTGAAATGGGAAGCTGATAGCATTTTGAAATTACATTGGTTTATTCAATTCATAGAACAATGGACAGCATAATAGTGGAGATTGCAAAGGTATTCAATTCATATAACAATGGACAACAGACTAATGGAGATTGCTAAATTATTGGGCATGCTAGATTGTTAGTAGGATTTAAACCACATGAAATTCTTTACCTACGATTGTAAATGCTTGCTTTTTTGTCAACCTTGGAATTCACAGGAAGTAAATGATTCTTATTTGAGTGTGTTAAGCATTCTGCACATATTTTTACTTTTTGTTGCTTTTACAGCTCCATATGTTCCTGTACTGCAAATGATATAACACTAACATATTGTGTATTTTTCTGGTTGGCTTCAGCAGCCAAGAAAAAATGTGTACTTCCTGAAACAAACTGTTGAAAATGCTTGTGGAACTGTTGGACTTCTTCATGCTGTAGGGAATGTGATTTCAGAAATCAATTTAGGTAATTGTTAATTGTTGTGTATTCACCAGATAATGCTCTTGTGCTTTCATAATGATGCCTTGGTATTATCTTAATCACTCTTTGAAACATTAGCCATTAGTGCAAACCATCAGAATCTTCACTACATTGCTTATTTACCGTTTTTGGGATGTGAAGGATATGTTTTACAAGCTAAGAATCTAAAACGCATCAGTGAAAAAAGTACATTATTCTGTATCACTTAATTACACATAACTTAAATTTGGCTTTCTCCTTTGTTTACATTTCTCTGTTTAGTGCATCTATTGTTAAATTGGACTATATGTAGATATTTCTTTATGTTTGCAGTTCATGGATAATATTTGTAGTTAAATTCATGATGATCATTATTAAGTTAATTTTTTAGCTGTTCAGTTTTCTTCTCAGTCTAGATTTTCATCAGTTCCTAATTTCTTAGCAATACATTGTTAATATGCTTTCCCTTGTCATCAAATTTTTCAAATATTGTTATTCATAATTCTTTGTTTCAGTTGAGGGATCGTGCTTGGATAAATTTTTCAAATCAACAGCTGAGATGGATCCACTAGAGGTATTTATCTGTTTTCATTGCTGCTTTGTCTAGGGTTAGCTATTTGGCTTAGCTCTTGAGAAATGAAGTATTATATTGTACTTTTTCAACCATGTAAGGAAAATACACACCAAAACAACAAGAAGATGACTCATCGGTAATGGCTATGTTTTATTTGTACGTGTATTAATGTATGCATGCCTTGGGGTTGATAATAATGATCAGCTCTCCTTTTGTAATTGGTTGTGCATATTAATTAATAATAATTCATCTCATCCTCTTCCAAAAAATGTTTGTATGCCTTGGGTTGCATTTTTCCAGGTTGTGTATTTTATTATTAGTCTCTTCAGAAAGTGTATTTGTGGCATATAAATGGTGCAAATATAAATTGTGCGTGTAATCTACTTTTGTGATTCCATATGCATACTTATTATACACATCTTTTGAATAAGCACCTAAACAAGAGATATGCCACAATTACTTCTATTTAGTCCAGAGGAAGGTACTTACAAAAAAATCCACTTAAACACAAACGTCCCATTTTTTATCTGTTTCCCATTTTCACTAGGAAAGTATCCTTTTAAACGAAAAAATGAAAAATAAGTGATTTCTTTCAAACTAATTTTCCTTTTTTTTTCAAAAAGCATAATTTTTTATGACTAAAAACATTTAAATGGCATTTACAGGATTTTTTTTTTTTTTTTGAAATGAAACAATGCTACAGACTAAGGAATTTGTCTTGCCACATGCTGATAGTGGTTTCCTGCCAATTCCTATGACTGATCATGTCTGTTATGTAGCGTGCTGCTTTTCTTGAAGAGGATAGAGAAATAGAGAATGCTCATTCTGTTGTAGCGGCTTCTGGTGTCACAGAGGTAACATTTTCTGATATGCTATTACTTTCATGTATAACCATATCCCTAGTTAGTTTTGAAGTTTAATATTTTCCATTGTTTTTTTCATGTATAGAAAGTTATCTTTATTCTATAATAACTTATCAATACTCTTTCCCTACCCAAGTCAAGGTGAAAAGTGGCGAAGTTTGTATTTAGTCCACCTTTTTTAGTTCTAAAAGTAAATCCCTTGGTGTTGCTCAAATAGGTAAGATATTCGAGATCTATGATTGAGAATTTTATTCCAACATATAGATATTGATGTTAATTGTTTTAATTCAGCTGTGTATAGATTCTGATACATGTATTTGCTATCATAATAACAAGTACATTTTTGTTACGTGCAGCATTTGTTAGTAGCTTTAAGTCTCATATGTACTTCAATATTATTGTTTCCTATGCCATCTAATAGTATCTTCAATATTTTCTGGTCATACAGATCTTTCATTTAACTTTTAAAAAAATGCTTAATTTTTGTTTACAAAAATTAGGTTACTTTCAGCATAGAGCGGCAACAAATTAGGGATAAAAAATTCTATTGTTCGATAGTGAGATACTTATACAATAATAACTTCTTTTGCTCTCTCAGGCATCTGCAAATGTTAATGAACACTTTATATGCTTTGCTTGTGTTGATGGTACGTGTATTGTCTCCCAATTTCTGCAACTAAACTTTCTAGTTCATAGATTAAAAATAAATTAATTTCTTGTTAAAATTTCAGGGGAACTCTATGAGCTTGATGGGAGTAAGGCACAACCAATATCACATGGCTCCTCGTCATGTAATACATTATTATATGTAAGTATTGTTTCTTTAGTTCCTACATTTCTTTTGCATATTTTTTCTTTGTATAAGAATAACTCCCAGAATGGAGCTGTCAAGTTCAAAGAAATCTAAAATTTGATAATGCTACCATTGAGTTATAACAGAGTGAAATCAAACAAAAAATAGAACTTGGCAGTAACATTATTGAGTTCTAACAGATTAAAATGCAGATGAAAATCTGCACTTAGGTTGGGTTAAGAGTATACAAAAAATCCATTACACGCATCACAAGTCCAATACAATGCATACAAGCCTGAATTTCACTGTGAAATTTTTTTTGGTACACCAATAAACTTATATTGAATTGTTACATATAACTTTGTAAATCTTAATACAAAATTCATAAAATACACTAAAACTTAATAAATGCCAAATTCTATTTTTTCTCCCACAACCCTTTCTACAATCTTGTTTGCATCTACGTCCGTTTAAGTTGTCATTTGTACTTTCATCTATCAATTCCAATTCTTCCAAGTCTGAGGTCCTTGTCATCATCCATGTCAAAGTGTATGGAAGCATGCCTCGAGTGGCCTGAGTAATAGTTCCATAGTCACCAACTTGCCCTCCCTTTCTTTATTCTCTTCTTTCCTAAGATCTTCATTGACCACTCTTCAGATTCAGCTTGAGCTATTGTGTATTCATACTGATCCCAAATATTTAAGTCCTTGAAATAGTCATTTATCTTTTGCTACGTCCTGTATATAACCTGAGTGAGTTGATGCTCTAATGGATTGGTAATGAATGTGTTGACATTTTGATGAATATCATTTATCATGTAAACCTGTAATTTAAAGTTATTAGTAAAAGATAAAAAAACCTAAAGGCTGAGTGATCATCCATCGTCATGCAATTTTCCAGCATCACATAAAGTAGTCCCTGTTGGCATCATTTGAATTGCTAGGGATGTCCTGCCAAATCTGTATATAATCCCAATATTTTTTCTAGTCAGCAATGTTATCTGTACTTTCCTGCCTTAAATTACCTGTTGGTCATTCTTACATTGTTTGCCCCATAATAATAGGCATATTTGCCTCATGGATGTGTTGGTTCAATCTGAATTGATGCATCACTTTAACTGGAATATGCTTTGCCACACACTCAAAGCATAATGTCTTTGATAGCCAAATACAAATTCCTTTCATACAAATTTCATACTTTACCGGTCTTTCTTTATTTGTTTTCCACGATTGTATGTCAATGGTAGATTCCATCTTGGATGAAGGGGAGAAAATGAGTCTAATGGGATGGATCATCAAAGTATGCAGTCTTCCAACATGCAGGTGGTTTCACGACCATAACTGTTTCATCAAACCAGTTAATTTAAAGCAATAAATATGAGACATACTATAAATGAATGAAGAAATAAACTTAAAAATATATACTAGTATCAAAGTTAAAAGGCTAGCAAGTTCATGCATGCCTTGGTGTGTAGTATCGTTGAAAGAAACATATAATTGGGTTAAAGCTGCAGGCCTGACAAATATTGGTCATAGTCATGAAAGTTCATGATGAATGAAATGAACTTTAGATGTACATTATTGTCTGTCTTGTCTGCCAAGATGTTGCATCCCGGCTAATATAATATCCATACATGGGCTTTTGTTGTTACTTGAAACTTTGAGGCATTGAGAGGCAGCTACCAAAATGTTATCCTTAACCATCAAATCTTTACATATCATGACCTGAAAATCAGGTTGTGTTGTGTGCTTATCACATCAGCTGATCATGTTATAATAGTTATTTTTTACTTTATTATTTTAATATTTTGTGAAATTATGGTTGATTTTTTACAGCACTCAATTCGAGTATGTAGGAAATATATTTTCATTTAATTTTTTATATTTAATTTTAAATGCTAAAGGTGTATAATTGGGTAAACATCCTGTTAGATGGCGTCAAAATAAAATTACATTTATTCCATAGATCTTTTAAAATAGTTCAAAAAATATATCTAGGATAATTATCATGTCTCTTGTCATTTCATGTGGTGTAATATTTGTGTTATGTGTCATTTCATAAATTGTCAGTACTTATTCGCAACTTTCCTAAATCATCATTTCATCAAGTATGTTTGGAAGCATAGTTTAAGCCAATTTTATCCCCAACTTTGATGACATTAACAGTCTATCGACTTGGAGACATCTCAGTGTGATTGTTATCTTATCATTACTAGTGGCAATCTACTGACAATGTCAAATCTTACATTATCAAATACTAGCCTACAAAAAATAATAAAATTAATAAGATTTTCTAATTTAAAAATGCATTGCAATTTTTATTTTATAAAGTCCTTACTGCCTCAATGTCGAATATGGTTGATCTTTAAGCACCCTGATGTATAAGACTGACTGATCAATCGGTCCATGAAGCAAGTCGTGCACATCGTATAATAAATCAATAAGTCTTAAGAATCTAATAATGAAAAGCACACCAACTCATTACAATAAAATAAAAAGCACACCAGTCTATTACAATAATGATTAATTCACAGTAAGTTCATTACAATAAATGCAAACCAAAATACATCATCTATGATTGCAAGTTAATATGTTGTGACAATTCCCTTAAGGGAATAAGTTGAGTAATTATCACTGTTTATGATAAATTGTCATAGTGAAATTGATGCAACTATATTAAATCTCAATGTGCAACCAACAAAATTTTGACTATGTTGGATCATTGAGATTATTGAATTTGAGGGAGTCAACATCAAAATCCAACATACACGTGAAGGTTTATAATTGATGTATAACTCTTGGAGCTATGTGTTGTCCTCCTTCAGATACAACTCTACAATTGAAATTTTTTCACCTGAATTCAACATTACCTCCATCATATCATCATCCTTAGTATCCACACAACTTTTGGATGGTGTAATAGTCATTTGTATCATATCTTAATATCATAGTAGTTTCGATCATATATTGTTAATTCATATATTTTATTCTTCAAATCACTTAATTTACTTGTATGCCTCAATCCAATTACATATGTTTCACTCCAGTAGTAGTCTGGACTGATTCCATTTATTAGAAGTTCACATCTCCATCTCAATGGACTAAAATTGTCACTAGGGATGTAATTTTTTGACTACAAAATGACATGAAATAAATATATATTAGTTATTGAATATGTATATATAAATCTCCTTTCCATGAAATATAAATGGGAAAACACTATATATATAAATTGTGATAAATTTTTAAAAAATTACCCAAAAATCAAGAGGGATGAATTTCAGCACTTTCTAAGCTGGAAGCTGGGACAGAAATGGTTATAGCTGATTGTTACAGGGTTAAAAAGTCTGGATGGACATGAGTGTAGTACTACTACGTCACTTTACGACCATTTGAATTTTACAGCCCCACTGTCTTCTTCAAACAAGGCTTATAAATTCCTTGTTAAGATTTGAAATTTCCAAGGTTACCAGAAATTTTCATGGCATTTTCTGAAATTTTTATGGTATGTTGATTTTGGAACATGAAATTTATTGGATTTTTCTCAATACACCAGAAATCAAAAGCAATCTGATCGAAGAAAAAAATCGGTTGAGATCAAGCACTAACAGCACTTATAAGCTGTTAGTGCAGCGTCCACATTTTTGTCATTTACTATTTAGGGTTTACATGAACCAAAGGCATCAACATATTAAGCAGTTTACTTCTTGCACGTATGACAAAGAAATCAGTTATAATCTCATTATGGCTTTTAGACCACATCTCAATCATTCATTAAAAATGAAAACGTAAAATCTTTTGCTGGAATTGTTGCAACAGGAATTTTACATGCCTGCGGTTGTATTTAATTAATTTCAGAAGCATACGATATCCATGTTATTTTTTTAAGAAAAAAGCAAATAATTTAGTTACAAGTATTGGTTTTTAGATTTAAATTTTATTATCCATGTATTTGAATGAATTCTGAAGATTCCTTTGATACCCAACAAAATTTTGCAGCATCTTCAAGGCTATCATACACTTTTCCTTAATTTTAGTAAACTTGTATTTAATTTTTATATTTGTGCATTTAATAATTCATTTAAAATACTAGATTTGTATAATTAGCTTGTATAATTTTATATTTTAATTACAATGAATGGGGTAATAATCTTATCAAATTAAAATTTTCTTCAATATGTAATTGTTTTAAATAGCTAAAAAATCTCGAATGATCATTGTAACGTCGTATTATGTTGTATAATAGTTATCTTATTATTGTGTCATGTTGAAAGTTTTGATCTTCTCTAGACTCTTTGTAGCATCTGAACCGTCACTGATAAAACTTCATGTGCCTATCTATGGTCCTTCCTTTTACCTGAACAGATTGAATTTCATTGCAGGACTCTGTCAAGGTAATAAAGGACATAATTCACAGGATTCCAAATTCACTGAACTTCAACGTCATGGCCCTTTCAAAGAAAACAGGAGCGTAGGCAAGTACGTCACTTCCACTGGGCCATCCCTCCCTTAACGAAGTGAGGTAATGTCTCCGACTGTTTGCGTGTCAGGTAAAAAGGTTTCCACAAGTACAGCTTGATAGTTTCATCTGACTTGTATTATCAAATTATCTTCCAAGAATTTAACGTGTCCTAGTTTATTTTGTTTGGTTTGCCAAGCGAGGCGAGTCACACGTAAATGACGCAGGTAAAATTAATTTTTAAGCCATTATTTTGAAGGGGATCGTAGGCGTTTCGTATTACCACTGCATCTATCGAACCATGGGTTTCCTCTATCTAAAAAACGTTTTTAAGAATCACCTTTTAAAAGAGAAATAAATGGAAGAATTTTTGCTTCATTTTGAAAGCAGAAAAGAAATTAAGTTTTGAAGTTAGATCTAGATTGTCAAATGCGCAGGTAACTTAGGCTCTTTGTGCGATGTCCCCATGCGGATGGTTGGTGTATAACAAGTGATAAGGTTGCCTTAAACAACTTTTGACGAAAATGATAGGCCATCACAACTAGATGTGGAAATAGATTGGATTCAAAATAAATAACTAAATACAATGTAGAACTAAAAATCCTACAATATAAAAATTAATTATATATGTATGGCTTTTGGTAACATCTGAAATGTTGCCATAGCCGAAAGCCATTACGATAATTAAACTCAATGTATTATCAACATAGTTTAATAAGATAAATAAGTCATAAATAAGCATTTCCATTGTGAAAGTTTTGGTGTTTGATTTTCTTCATTTGCTAACCTATAACCATTGGGGTGGACATCCATGTTCCACCACCAAGATGATAAATAACTTGGCTTGGTGTATGATTTTATTTTCGTCTTGTTGCATATATGTAATTATAATATTTGTACTTACACATATTGATACATATTCGGATGATAGATCCGGATATGGATCCGAATTTTATCAATCTCGGCATTATTTTGCTGAGGATATGGCATCTGATTAATTACTAGATGGAAAGCACTGACATTATTTATATAAGGTGAAAATAAATCTGAGTTTCAAGTTCAAGGCGAGGTCAAAAAAATATTATGTCCAGACAAGGCCTTTAATTGATAGCGTCATCCATGTGGTGGGGATTAATTTGATCTTTACTTGTAGATTAAATATCAACTCTCTTTTTTTCCCCTCTCTTCTTTGATGTAGTTATTTATGATTATTCTTCTGATAGATTTTGACTTAAATATCATTTTCAAGTTTTTAATTTAACTCTTGTGAACAAATGGTATCAATAATTTTCATTTAAAACTAATAATGAATAGATGCATAATTTTTTACACTTTTTGTCACACGTAGTTTATTTAAGTTAACAAGTTCCTTATAAACAGACGTGTGTAAATCTACTTTGATATGATGTTAACATTTAATTCAAAATTAACTAGTAATAAAAGAACAAAAAATAATAATTACAAGACTTAGGTAATGTTTGTATATTTAAAATTAATAGGAAATCATATAAAATAATGAAAATTTTAATTAAAATTTTTATCATTTCACATAATTTTTTATTAATTTTAAATACATAAACTTTCCCTTAAGCTCAATTACATCTTTATAAAGGTAAGATTTTTATATGGTCTAATACTCACTCACACTTGTGATGCTTTTTTTTAGTCTATAATTAAGTATCTTGTAGATGAATATAAATGAATTTACTTTGATATTATGTAAAATATTTTATTTCATAATTAATTGAAAATTGATGTGGAATTTCACAAAAGATTAGATGAAGGTATGATCAATAACTCTTTGGCATTATAACTATATATGATTTTTTTTAATAGTTAAATCAATGTTTATTATTATTTTTTGAAAATTATTACTTTGAGATAATTTTATTATATTTGTAGAGTTTCAAACTTGAGATCATAAAATTAACAAGAAACTTTTAAATTATTAAGATATCA
>JAMKPZ010000842.1:0-72666 GCA_024699675.1 Amphibolis antarctica
TTAGCATAATACAATAGACACGAAAATAATTTTTTAATTTTATAAAATTTTATAATTATTTTAATTTATTTTTTAAAAGTTATATATATTATATATAATTTAGTAGTTTAAATTTATTAATAAAAGATAGATAGTTACACAAGTTCAAATAGATCGTCCTATATGGGTCTGTATAATTGGCTGAACGACATTCGTATCGTGCCCTGAGAAAATGAGATCGAACTGTGTTGAAATTGACATCTCTTTTGTGTACAACATTAAAAAATGCATGACACTTGTAAATAATTTTGCCATGTTAAAAACGCATGGCACTTGAAAATGCGCAACGTCCAATCACTGACGCATTAGTTTAAAAACTAATAAATCGTAATTTTGTTATGATAAAAGATATTTACAACATCATTAAAAAATAACATTTTTTTTAATATTACAGAAAAATACATAATTTTATGGTATGATTCAATTTATAAGTGAAATAATAGATGACACTTGAAAATATATGTCCATATATTCAAAAATAATTTGAATGATTAGGAAGGAGGAGAGAGAAAGAAATAGAAGTTGGTGATGATCAAAGTAAAAGGGAATGATTAACAAATAATAAATAATAATAATATTTTTTTTATTTTTAATAAATAAAATTTTTTTTTTTTAATAATACTAACAATTCATTTGCAATTATTTAAAATTCATTTAAAAAAGTATGGTGTAATAGTGTTAGGAGTCTGATTTTCAATAGATAAGAGAGTATTAAATGCATGATTCCTAGAACATTTGATTTATTCAAAAGATTAAAATAATGTGCACAGTTGATTATCTTTAAATTTTGAAGTTAAATGAATGTATTAATTGAATCAACATTAATTTTCTGTAAAAGTTGTACTTTTGTAATTTTAAATTAGAGTTATATAACTTTAATTTAGAGTTACAAAAATACAACTTGCACTTGAAATTGAAATTGTTGGAACTTCAAACAAATGATACCTTAGATTATCTAGTGCAATCTAGTATAAACCCAAAAAATCCTATAAAACTTGTTTACACATGCATGGGAAAATAGGGAAAATTTTCACATAAAATTCAATAATATGGTTAATAGCTTAAAGAAATAATTTCAAATATTTAAAATTAAATATTCAATTATTCGACTAGCATTCCCTTAATGTAAAATAAACAAAGTTGATGCATACATTCAATACAACAATTTATAAAAATTTCTTTCATCCCACATTGATATTGCAATGTTTTCATGCATTTTATTAGTTATTTTTTCTCTTATCTTGACTTACTTGTTTTGTACATTTGTTATCATTCTATAAATATTTAATTGGTATTTTATTCTCGTCAAAACATATTTCAGACAATTCATCTTAAAAATCTTCTAATAAATTCATCCTATTAGTTTTGTGAATGAAATTATAAAGCAAAAAACAAGTATTCATAATCTTTACTTGTGTTAGAAAAAATAATGACATATGCCCTTGTAATATCGAAAATTGATGTTTGAGGACTCAAAAGGTGTACTCAATCACTATACGTAACTATGAATGTCAGTAATTAAAATTTTCAACTACATTAGTTGGTAGATGATCTCGATCATATTCTAAAAGATGATATCTAACTTCTCCATATGGACAAATAAATTCTGATTGATTTAAATATCTCGCATCAACCAAATAAAATTTACCTACAACAACATTCACAACCCATAAAACTAATGTATTCAATCATATAATACACATGAACTATGTTACATACCAAGTGAAACACAAAGACCATTTTGCCTAGTTGTTCCATCTTGAAGAATATGCGCATCGAATGTTGATCCTTCTCATCTACTGAGAATGTAAACAAATTTTATATCAAAGTTACATGTTACCATAACATTTTGAGGTAATTTGTCTTTTTTGTTCCTAAACCATGTTGTCTCCTCTCCATAAATTGTTGTCTTCACATGTGTATTGTCAATTGCACTAATACAATCTTGCAATTCAAAATATGGATAGAAACAATTATTCCAAATACTAACATTTTTCACAATGGTCGTATTAAACACAAGACAAACTCACCTTGAAATATGGGAACACATTCACATCATTTCAAATCCTACTATTAGTTGATGATGAAGGTTTGGCTAGAAGTACGTGATGTAATCTCACTATAGCATTTAACATTTTATTAAAATATATACTTACAGTTCATACTGATCTATGAAATCATTCTCTTATGACTCCACATCGTTGATTTTAGCCAACCATCACAAGAAACATTGCAAGTTTCTCCTCCACTATGATATTGTTGCTATCTATTATTACTCTCTCCTACCTTAATAATTGACAAAATTGCATAAACAAATCTTGACTCATTCTATAATTTTTTCAACATTTATAAACTTGACATGACAAAGATGGATCTAACAATCTTTTAACACATTCTTGGCCTTCTTTGCTATAAATGTTTTCTATATCAATTGATATAGTGGTTGACAAAGTAGTCATTTCTGTAAGCAAGTTCCAAATACACCACAACTTCTATCGTTTTCTCATTACGTGTTTTTCTTCTTCCTTCAATAATATCTGCAAGTTCTCTATAACTACAAAAACCACAACATAAGCATTTCCATAAACCACATGTAAAAAGTAATACATTCAGTGCATTATTACTATTGCTACTAGCAACCATTCAAAACTTTCAACCATTAAATTAATACAAACATGTGTTTTTTCAATGACCCACAATTTCAAGCCAAAACTTAAAAAGTAATACAAGCCATTGTTCAGAACTCCACTCATACACTATACATTACTACATTTTAATACATCATACAAATTAAATTTGAACGTACCAGTCATACTTCATTTCATCAGGTATAAATAAAAATTGTTTTCCCATTGCAAGATCACATAAGAGTACGTTGCATTGCTTTGTATTTCTCCTTGCTGATAAGATTGGGCACTACCAATAATGTTGTCATGCTATCACCTACAATTGCATTCTCCTTCTTTGATATCTTAGCATACCACCTAGAATTTCCAATCTCTTGTCATCCTTATCATCATCCTTTACACACAAATTCATTATTGCATTAGTAGTTTGGTAGATGCTATCATTTGTTGTGACTTAGCGTGTGGTCATGATCTTCTCTTCATCTTGCTACTTTCACCAGATTCATGCAACATAGATGTTGAATGTCCTCTAACGTCAAAGTCCATGTCCACGGGTGTTTGGCTAGACATGTTGCTTTCTCCAACGTCATCAATCGGTTGTGCTTGATGTTCTTCTCTTTGTTCACTTGTATGATCATCTAATTGTTAGCTATGTCTCAAATATTAGAACAAAATGGTGATAAATATGCCAAGACTTCCCTCCTACACAATGCACACTCTTGATGTACTTATATATGAATGACAAAAATATGAAATTAGCAAATGACATGATTGTTTACCTACAACCTAGCCTTCAAAAACATATGAAATTAGTTTCAAACTTGGATAAATTCATTCCAAACTTCATTTGGAACATCCACAACACCATGCACAACATTCAAGCAAATCCACTCTTATTTGCAATTTTTGAGTACATTTTATACATATTCCTCTATGTCTTCATTCGACTTTTAACATTTTTCCTAGTGATGGTACCACTCATTCTTTAGTTATATCTTTTTATCATCTCATTCAAAGTCTTACCTTTTATCTTTCCATCATGGGTTTTAGCATTCTCTTCATTTACTAATTCACCGAGAATGTCCAAATTTGCTTCATCAACTCTTGCATTCCATGTGGTATAATTTTGTCCTCCATTTTTCAATTTGTCAGAGGAATCAATATGTATATTATGTTTGATAATTACAAATAGGACATACAAATCAGGTCATGCTTTTTAAATCGTATTATTACAAAATTATAAGAAGTATTGGATCATTCAAAAAGCAAGCAGTACAATTACAAGAAGCAAACAGATACTATTTGTTGTGTAAAATTACAGTAAACAGTACAATACAATATATTTTTTATTACTTTAAAATTACATCAAATAGAAATTTTTTGCTGTAAAATTATAAGAAGCATAATATCAAGTAGTATTAATGCAAAATTATAAGAGGTTGCTATATTAATGCAAAATTACAAGAAGCATAATATCAAAAAGCAAGCGATACAAATAAAAAAACATTAGGTCATTCAAAAAGAAGACATAGATGATATATATACAAAAAGAAGACATAGAAAATTACAAGAAACATAAGTCAATCAGATATATAAACATGCTACTTAGACATTACAAACAACTTCACACACATCAAAAAGCAAGCATCCATGTAGGCAGTGTTGGGATTCCCTCCACATAGAGGAAGAACCAATTATTGTCATTTATTCCTATTACAGGAACCTTGGCGTAATTTACCTGCATAACTCTATTAGGGCTTGTGAAGGAGGAAAGAGAGAAGAACAACATTTTTAGAGAGGGGTGGCTGTTTTTCGTCTATCTCCTTTACTGTTACACCACCTTAATCATAAGGCCAATCAAGGGGGCGTTCGTGGTCAGTTCAAGTTGAATTTTCAATAGCAAGGTCGTGGCTTGATACTCTTCAAATTAGATGGTTAGATTGAGGATTAGAATAGTAGAGAGTCAGATTCGTTGGGGGTTTCAGAAGCAGTTCGTCACTACGGTTCTGCAGCGCACATCCTTGGTAGAAGTCCTGTTTGGGGAGTGAAACAAAGTACGTTTGGGCCAAAATTATTCTGGTGGATCAGGAACCTGTGGAGCTTGATTCTTGCCAATTTTCGTGACTTTTGGAGCAGCATAGTGATAGAAAATGGTTTTGGAACAGAGAAGGTCAAATTTGGTAAAATCAGTTTCCCTCTTGTTTGTGTTGTTGGTTCTTGTGTCATTGTTGATGATAGTGAATGTGTGATTCATCTAGTTGATTACTAGAGAAGATCTTGTGTACCTACCATTTGATTATAGTGGAAGAGTTGGGAGTGGAACGACAGGTCCCGTGGTTTTTTTTACTCACACTGAGGAAGTTTTTCACGTAAAAAGCTTGGTGCATTTTGCTTGTGGTTAATTTGATTTCTATTTTTGTTTTCACCATCGAGAAGTTGCTTGCTAGCCTCAACTAGGTTCAGCTTTCAAGACATTTTTTAAATCTTATATCACCTTGATATCCCTAGCTGCAATCAAGATATCATCCACATACAAGAGCAAATATACATGTGTGTCATTTTCTAATTGTTTAACATACACACATGAATCATAGCAGCTACGAGAAAAACTAACTTTAGTGATAAAAGTGTCAAACCTTTTATACCACTGTCTGGGAGATTGCTTAAGTCCATACAAGGACTTCTTCAGCTTGCAAACTAGGTTTGATTTTTCCTTGGTAACAAAACCTGTTGGCTGTTTCATCCAAATTTCCTCTTCTAAGTCACCATGCAAGAAGGCTGTCTTCACGTCAAGTTGCTCTAACTCCAAGTTCCTTGCTACCATAATTGCTAGGAGCACTCTAATAGACGTGTGTCTAACTACTGGTGCAAAAATATCATTGTAATCAATACCTTCTTGCTGTGAGTAGTCCTTGGCTACCAATCTCGCCTTGAACTGCACGTCTTGACTGCCTTGTATTCCTATCTTTCTTTTAAACACCCACTTGCAACCAACGACGTTCTTGGCTCTAGGACGCTTCACCAAATCCCATGTATGGTTCTTGTGAAGGGATTGAAGCTCCTCCTGCATGGCAGTTGTCCAATGTTCAGCATCCGGGCCTTTAACCATCATAAGTGGGTGGGTCAACTTGTTCTTCCACCTCACACACTACTTGCAATGCAAAAGCAATCAAGTTGCTATACCCGTACTTGATCGGAGGCTGGGCGACTCTTCTAGGACGGTCCCTAGCAATGCACTTGGGTGGAATTTCTTCCACATCATGCTCCCCACTGCTACCATCAACTTCATCTGGCGAGTCCAAATCAAAAGTCACCTGTTCAGAACTAGTAGACTGTGGCAAAGTGAACTCCACCTGCTCGGGAGTGTTGGGCTGATTTATAACGGCTGGCTTCTCTCCATTTTGCATCAATGAAGCCTCATCAAATGTTACATCATGACTGTGTACCACATTGCCTGACTTTATATCATAGATTCTATAATCCTTTACTCCCATGCCATATCCTACAAAGATGCCCTTATTGGCACGTGGTTCTAACTTACCATTGTTGACATGGTAATATGCAGAACATCCAAATATCTTCAACTTGGAGTAATTTGCTGTCCTGTTCATCCATACCTCATATGGTATTTTGTCTTCTATACCATTGGAAGGTGACTTGTTGACAAGATAGGAAGCTGTGTTGACAGCTTCAGCCCAAAACTTCTTGTCCAAACTAGCATGAGAAAGCATGCACCTAGCTTTCTCCAACAACGTACAATTGAGGCACTCAGCTACTCCATTCTACTGTGGAGTGCCTCTAACTGTGTGGTGTCTAGTAATACCTGCATCCTAACAATATGTATCAAATTCATGAGAGCAGAATTCTAACCCGTTATCAATTCTGAGGTACTTTACTTTCCTCCCAACCTGGTTTTCAACTAACGTCCTCTATGCCTTAAAGCTCTTAAAGGCATCTCCTTTGTTCTTCAAAATGAATACTCAATTCATACATGAGTAATCATCAATAATTGAGAGAAAGTATTTGGATCCTGCAAGAGAGGGTTGTTGGGAAGGTCCCCAACAATCAGCATGGATATATTCCAATATCCCTTTAGTGGTGTGCTCTCCTCTGCTGAAGGAAACTCTCTTCTGCTTTCCATAGATGCAATGCCTACACAAATCTACATCAATGTATCTATGTCCATCCAATTTGCCCAAATTGCTGAGTTTCTGCATTCCTCTCTGCCCCAAATGTCCAAGTCTGGAATGCCAAATGGCAAACATGGATTACTGATCAGCAGCAACTACGGCAGCGGCACCTACAATCGGAGAACCTTGAAGGATGCACAAAGGTCCATTCTTGACTCCTTTCAACACCACCAAGGAGCCCTTTGAGACAACTAGCTTGCCTCCTCCACCTGTATACTTGAAACCCTTGGAATCAAGTACCATCAAAGAAATCAAGTTCTTTCCCAACTTGGGAACATGCCATACATCCTCTAGAGTTCTCATAGTACCATCATGCATCTTGAAACGAATTGTACCAACACCTGCTCTAGTGCAAACATCATCAATGGCCAGTGTTACCTGTCCACCATCAATCTGCTCATACATGTGGAAGAACTCCTTGTTTGGAGTCATATGGTGAGATACACCAGAATCTAAAATCCAACTATGATTTGAATATGCATTGTAAGAAACTGTAAGTGAAAAATCACCTTCTGATGTTGAATCTTCCTTTTTAGCTATGGCAATAGTTCTTTTTGATTTTAGCTTGGGACAATTTACTTTCTAATGTCTCTTTTCCTTGCAGTAGTTGCAAGTATCTCTTGAGTACTTGCTTCTGGACTACTTCTTCTCCTAAATTTATTGTTGCTGTTGTTTCTTTGTTGTCATCCTCTAGACTCACCATGGTGCGCAGATAGGCCTGAAGCACTTGTGTCATTTCTCCCATGCGTGACCATATGCCTCAGCTCCCTAGAGGGAAGGTTAGACCTCACTTCCTCCAATGTGATTGTATTCCTTTTAACCACAAAGACTACACAAAATTCTCAAAGGACAAAGGGAGTGAAACAAGTAAAATAAATGCAGCATCCTCATTTTCAACTATCATGCCTATATTTCTCAACTCCATGAGAATTGTGTTCAGTTGATCTAGGTGTTGCTTAAGGGGTGTTCCTCCCTTCATTTTCAATGAAAAAAATCTCTGTTTAAGCAACAACTTGTTAGTCAAGGACTTTGTCATGTACAAAGTCTCCAACTTATTCCACAAGCCCAAAGCTGTGGATTCATCAGCCACTTCAATAATAACTTCATCAAACAGACATAACAATATAGTAGAATGAGCCTTTTCTTCCTGTTGCTCATACTCTGTAGATTTTTCATCCATAGTTGACCCCTTGTTTAAAGGAGTCCAAATGCCCTATTGTTTAAGCAAAGCTTTCATTTTAATCTGCCACAAACTGAAGCTATTTTTCCGATTGAACTTATCAACTTTCATTACTGGCATTGACATTATATTCAAAATATAAAATGCACCACAACAACTCTGATCAAATAAATTGCAATTTCAGAAAATTACTCAACACCTCCACTTCAATACTGACAGTCTCAATAAAAAATATGTAGCAATCACAATCACAAAACAAATCTCAATCAAAGCCTCAAAGCACCAAGTACCAAGGTCAAGGAACTCCACCTCAAACGAATCAAATCACTTGGTTTGAACCAACAAAAATGAGCCCAAATATTAAGATGGTGGGAACCCAAAATTGGCAAAAGACTGACCTAGGTGACTAGTGAAGCAAGAGGGGTGGTTGGGCTAGACGGTCCCGCTTGGATGCGTGCGAACGCACATTGGCGCACGCTGGTCAGTGCGCGTGCAAACGCGCGCTGGCCTGGACACGTGCAGGGGCTGCTGTGCGCGAAAGAGGGGCTTGATCCGCGTGGGTGTGGTCTAATCTCTTCGTGTCTATGTGCAGAAGAGGCTACTTGACAACGGAGCTGCGCACGGAAGGACTGCGCGCGGACGGCTATGCGTGGAGACGGCTGCACGTAGATAGATCTGCGTGTGGACGATTTTGTGCAAGCAGATCTATGAGCCGAAAGGCTACGTCGCGGGCAATTCCTACACAAACGGCTGCGCGCCTGCGTGCTAACAGCTGCTTCATGGACGAATCAGCTTTGGCTACTTCATCCAAAAGGAAACTCCAAGATCACCTTCTTTTCCACTCCAAAAAATGAACCCTAACTCAAGGCCATGTCCTCCAACAACCTTTGATACCACTTGTTGTGCGTGGTAACCAAAGAAACACAGCGGAAAACGAATGGAGTGAGCAATGAGAAAGAAATTGTGGAAGAAAGAGGATCGTCAAGCACACACAAGGAGAAGCACACAGAATTTTACGTGGTTCACCCCAACTTGGGGCTAGTCCACAGATAGAGTGGGAGTGAGCTTCTTTTGTGGAGGCTAGGGTTACAAATCTCTCAACATCACCTTTGGAAAACCCTAGCCAAGCTTATATAATGCTTGGGTATTCCATGAGGATACAAAGACCAAAATGCCCCTTATACTAGTTACATTATAATTACAATCCAAGACACAATACAACATCAACAATGACACAAGAACTAACAACACAAACAAGAGAGAAATTGATTTTACCAAATCCGACCTTCTCTTTTCCAGAAAACTATGCTATCACTAACCTACTCCAAAAGTCACGAAAATTGGCAGGAATGAAGCTCCACAGGTCCCTGATCCACTTGAATAATTTCGGTCCAAACAGACTTTGTTTCACTCCCTAAACAGGAGTTCTACAAAGGATGTGTGCTGTAGAACCACAGTGACAAACTACTTCTGAAACCCCCTATGAATCTGACTCTCTACTATTTTGATTCTTGATCTAACTATCTAATTTGAAGAGTATCAAGTCATGACTTTGCTGTTAAAAATTCAACTCGATCTGACCATGAACGCCCATCCAATCGGCCCTATGATCAAGGTGGTGTAACAATAAAGGAGTTGGATGAAAATCAAGTACCCCTCTCTAAAAATGTTGTTCTTCTCTCTTTCCTCCTCCACAAGCCCTAATAGGGTTATGTGGGTAAATTGTGTCAAGGTCCCTGCAATAGGAAGGAATCCCAATAAACTCCCCCTCCTGACTACATGGAGGAGTCCACCAATCCCACAATTTGGTTACAAGTATTCAACTTGTCTCTCGTCACTACCTTAATTAGTATATCAGCTCCATTGTCATTAGTATGAACCTTTTCAAACATAAGTTCATTTGAGTTTACCACATCTCGAATCCAATGGTATCAAACTTTGATATGCTTTGACCTTAAGTGGAATAACAATTTTTTGCTCAAGTGAATTGCACTTTGACTATCACCAAGTAATACAAATTTATCTTTCACAATCTCAAGTTCTTCAAGCATTCTCTTCAGCCATATCATCTCTTTACAAGCTTCTATAGCTACAACAAATTCAACCTCTATTGTAGACAATGCAATGCACTTCTATAATTTGGATTGCCATGAAACAACTCCCCCTACATAAGTAAATAAATACCCTAAAGTAGATTTTGAGTTATCTACATCTCTTGCCATATTTGAATCAGTATAACCAACTAGTGTCGGTTCTCCACTACCAAAACAGATCTTCATATCTGAAGTGCCTTGGAGGTATCTCATAATCCACTTTACTGCTTCCCAATGTTGTTCTCTAGGATTTGAAATAAATTTGCTCATTATACTAATCGCATTGGCAATATCAGGTCTGGTATACACCATAGCATACATTAGACTTCCAACAGCTAAGGCATATGGAACATTTTCCATTTCCCTTTTATTCTCATCTGTAGGACTCTGCTTCTTACTTAACCTGAATTAAGTTGCAAGAGGACAACTAATAGGCTTTGCATCATCTATACTAAATCTTTGAAGTACATTCTCAATGTACTTCTCTTGTGACAAAAATAACTTGTTGAAACTTCTGTCTCTTTCAATTCCAATGCCAAGAATCTTTTCTACAGGTCCCAAGTCTTTCATAGCAAAGGATTTGTTCAACACCTTCTTCAACTCTACAATCTTGGACATAATCTTGCCAACAATTAAAATATCATCAACATAAAGTAACAAAATAATAAAGTCATCAAAGGAAAATCTCTTAATGAATACAATGGTCTGTGCTACACTTCTTGTAACATTGCTCCCCCATGACAGTGTCAAATCACATATACTATTATCTTGGTGCTTATTTTAGACCATAAAGACTTTTCTTCAATCTACACACTAAGTCTTTTTTGTCTTTCTCAACAAACCCTTCTGGTTGCTCCATGTAAATCTCTTCCTCCAAGTTTTCATGAAGGAAGGTAATCTTCACATTTATCTATTCAATCTCTAAATTGAGACTTGCTACCAAACCAAGAACCACTCTAATAGAAGTCATCTTCACTACTAGTGTGAACATCTCATCGAAGTCAATTCCCTTCCTTTGAGTGAATCCTTTAACAACCAACCTAGCCTTGTACCTTGGATGTGACGTGTGCTCATCATGCTTGATTCTGTAAACTCATTTGTTTCTAAGTGCTCTCTTGCCTTTATCATGCAAAGAACTCATTTCATCATGCATGGCTTCCATCCACTCCTCCTTTTTTCTCACCTTCTATTGCATTTGCATAGTACTCTGGTTTTGCACCATCAAATAGTAACACCACATACTCATCTGAAGAGTATCTAGTAGAAGATCTTCTATCTCTAGTTGATCTTCTAAGTGGAACAGTTGGTGGAACATCTTACATTGTCGGTTGTTGGTCATGACCATCTGCTTTAGCATCATCCTAATCTTAGGGAGCATCTTGTCCAACCGTGTCTACATCATTATCATCAACTTTAGTTTCAACCTGTTGTGCTAGAACTATAGGAGCTGGGTCCAAATCAATCAAGTCTTCTTGTTGTTGAGTTGCTTTAACTTGCACTTTGTCAATGTCCTCAATTGTTTGATCTTCTACAAACACAACATTATGACTTCTAATCAACTTCTTAGCTATTGGATCATAAAACTTGTAGCTAAAATCATCCTACCCATAGCTAAGGAAAATACATTGTCATGTCTTTGCGTCAAACTTGGTTCTTTCATCTTGAGGAATATGTACAAAGATTTTGCATCCAAACACTCTTAAATGATCATAGAAGACATCTCTGTCATACCAAACCTTGTTTGGAACATCTCCCTGCAAATAGTAACATGGTGAAAGATTAACAAGATAAATAGTAGTCATCAATGCCTCACCCCAGTAAGACCTCAGTAGTTTTGCTTGTGAAAGCAAACATCTAATCTTCTCTATTAATGTTCTATTCATTCTTTCAGTAACTTCATTCAACCGCGGTGTCTTTGGAGGAGTTTTTTGATGTTTTATGTCTTATTCTCTGCAATAAACATCAAAAGGTCCACAATATTCTCCCTCATTATCTGATTGGATGCACTTCACTTTCTTGTCTATTTGTCTTTCAACTGAAACTTGGAATTCTTTAAACTTCTCAAGTATTTGATCCTTAGACTTCAAAATATAAGTCCAAATTTTTTTGGAGAAATTATCAATAAAAGTAATAAAATATCTAACTCTACAATGTGTTATTACCTTCATTGGCCCATATACATCAGAATGGATCAGCTTTAACATCTCTGGCTTCTTAGAAGGAGGTTGACTCTTGAAGGCAACCTAGTGCTGCTTTCCTACCAAGCAATTTGCATAGTTCTTCAAATGTGCACTCTTCAACTTTGACAGGAGATTCTTCTTCAAAAGCATTGTCATCCCCTTCTCACTCATGTGGTCGAGTCTTTTATGTCATAATACACTTTGGTCTTCATTTTCCAATACATTAACAAAAGCACTACAAAGCTTAGCATGTATATAATAGAGATGAGATAACCTTTTACCTCTCACTATAATCATACTTCCCTTAGTGAGCTTGTATTTTCCACCTCCAAAATTACTTGAGTAGCCTTCATCATCAAGTTTCCCAACTGAGATAATGTTGAGTCTCAAACTCTTAACTTGTCTAACTAATCTGAGAATTAAATTGGTGTCATTTGTGGTCTCTAAATATACATCTCCTTTACCAACAATTTTTGCTTTATCATTATTGCCCATCTTCACAACTTCAAAATCACTTGAAGTGTAAGAAGTGAAGAAATCTCTCTGAGATGTAGCATGAATTGTAACACCACTATCTGATACCCATGTTGTCTCATCATCACTTACAAGATTAATAGAATCATCATCACAAACAACAAGCAATTCTTCAACAGTAGAAGCAATCCTTCCCTCACTTTCACTATCATTGTCTTGTTGCTATGACTTCTTCTTTTTCCTATTTTCTTTCTTCAACTTCCGACAGAATTTCTTAGTATGACTCTTCTCATGACAGTAGTAGCACTCAACATTTTCATACTTTCCTTTAGAATTATTTCTACCTCTTTCAAAACCTTTCAGACCTTTACTCTGACTTCTCTCTTATGACTCAGTAACTAGCACTTTTGAGTGAGAGGAGGAACCATCTGCAATCCTTCTAGACCCTTCATTCATCACCTTAGTCTTTACATAATTCCAAGTGACAATACCATCAGGAATTGAATTGCAAAGCGTAACTTTCAAGGTCTCCCAAGTATTTGGCAATGATCCTAAAAGCAATAAGGCTCTCACCTCATCATCAAATGTGATGTCCATCAAAGACAATTGATTTATGATCCCTTAGAATGTATTCACATGATCTACCAAAAAGGTGCCGTCTCGGTATTTCAGATGCATCAACTATTTGATAAGAAACATCTTGTTGGTGCTCTCCTTTCAAGCATATAGCTCCTCCAACTTCTGTCACAAGGTACCTGCATTTGTCTCATCACTGATATAATTCAACACATTATCATCAACCCATTGTCAGATGAAGCTGCATGTCTAACAATGAAGTATTCTCCACTAATCCTCAGATTTATCTTCAGACTTATCTGCATTAAACATAGGCTTATAATATTCTTTCACATAAAGAAGATCTTCCATCTTTCCTTTCCAAGCTTGATAATTTGTCATTCAATGAAATCATTCTACTTGTATTTGCTTCCATTTCACCACAAGGAAACGAACCTTGCCCTTGCCCCACGGTGGACACCACTTGTTGGGGTTAAGTTGAAACCTAGATGAAGCGGAGAGACAACTTCTTCTTCCTGAAACAAACAAGAAGATAAACAAACAATACACAAGCAAGACACACCAATATTTACGTGAAAAACCTCATCGGTGTGAGGAATAAAAATCACGAGATCAATCGGTCCACCCCAAAAGCTTCCACTATCACAATTTAATGGGTACACAATGTCTTCTCTAGTGTAGAACTAGAAGCATCACATTCACATCAATGGATGACAATGACACTATTAACAACACAATAAAAGATAGCATAGATTTACCTAATCTCAACCTTCTCTGTTCAGAAAAAACTGCAATCACTATGCTACCTTAAAATTCACGAAACTAGGTAGGAATGTAGCTTCATGAATATCTGAACCACTGAAAATGTTTTAGCTAAAACGGACTTTGTTTCACCCTTCAAACATATCTTATACTAAGAGTGTGCGCTACAGAACTACAGTAACAAACTTTCTCTGAAACCTTCTCAAAATTGACTCTAACCTACTCAGATCATCAATCCAACCATACAGACTGAAGGTCTTCAAGTCACGAATAGGTTGTTAAATTTTCAACAATATCCGACCACAAACATTCTAATCTACCTCTTGATCAAGGTGGTGCAGGAGCTTAGGGTTAGAAGAAAACAATCACCCTTTTTTCTTCAAAACAAATGTATTGTTCACTTTTCTCTAACTTCTTCCACACACCATAATAGAGTTTTGTGAGTAAATATCATAGAGAATCTTGTTATATAAATAAATGTTAATTTAAGTCATCCTCTATGTGGAGGGAAATCTAACAAGTAAACCCCAACAGATATACATGAAAATTTAAAATATCATGTATATTAGTAATTAGATATACATGTTTTCGTTGTTTACATGAAATTTTTGAAATATGAAATGCTTTGATTTCATATTTGTTGTAAAACAATACAAATCAACTATACATGTAAAAAATAGATTAACACATTTGCATGATATCATCAACTTTCACATATGAAATCAAAACATTAGGTCATTCATTACCGATCTGCATATAAAATATCATCATGTTCATTACAAATCAACATATGTACATACTAATTTGAATATAGTGATATGCAATCAAACAATGAGTAAAAAACCCCAAAATAGACCAACACATTTGCATAATATCATCAATCCACCTATGAAATCAAAACATTGATTGGGTTAGTCATTGTACACTGTATTTAAATATTATCACATTGGGTTAAAATCACATTCTAACATATTATGCAATCATTGGGTTAAAATCACATTGGGTCAAACATGTGTTATTGTGAAACATTGGGTTCAACATATTATCACATTACTATAAAACATTGAATTAAAATCACATTTTATCAGCATATTATACAATCAAAGGAAAACTCCAAAACAAATCATGATATGGACGCATGCAAATCATGCAAATAATGAGATCCTTGAAAAAATCATATATGTGGGACAATTGTGAGCGATGATGAAGAAAATGAAGAACTTGGGAGTGATGATTGGTGGTGGTAGGAGTAGTTATGGGGAACGGTCGCTCGCAACATCGATGAAGACATAGGAGCCGCTCGCACAGAGGAATAGGCAATCAGGTTGCAGTGATGGCAATAGAGACATGAGAACCACTCGCACGAGCAACATGCGGGCAGGTCACAATGACAACAGCGAAGACCATGAGAGTAGGGGGCGAGACCTAATTTTTCTTTCGGAGAAACAGAATTTCGAATGGGAGAGAAGAGTAAACGAGGAAAACTTCACTATTTATACCATTGGAAATTTTAAAAAACTCTTTTAGATTACCGTCCCGCACAAATGCCTGCAAATCTATGAAGTTTTTCTGATTTTCCATTTATGCAATTTTTGAGAGTGCACAAACCTTGGCCCTTAGACATATTTTTTGAAAATAACACATGATATATAAGAATTTGTCATTCAATTTTTGTTTGTTTGAAAATTCATTGGTAGCACGTCTTTAACCAAAATTCTAGACATTACATCCAATCTTTATTTGGTGTCACCATCACTTAGAAATTTTCATGTCTAATAAATCCTTATTTCTCTGTAAATACCCCATATTTGTTGGCAACCCTTTTGCAAGTGAGTTCTATAGAGGTTGAGAGAGGTGGTGCACATAGAGGAGAGGGTTTTTGAAAGGGTTTACAGTTCGAATGGAAGCATATATTTTTTGGAAGATAGTTTTAATTCTGTGAGCGTTTAGTTAATTGAAATAAGTGAATTTAATAAGGACTTGTTTGTATCTTTAAAATCTGTTAAAAACAAATGTTAAAATATTTAAAAATTTGTTAAAAGAAAAATATCAAAATATAACAGATAGTCAAAAAGAACTTTTAAGGGGGAGGGGTTTGTATACGTAAGAAATTATGGAAAAAGAGAATTTTGAAAAAATTTCTAGATTTTTAATTTTTTGTATATCTTGAAAAATTTGGAAAAATTTTAAATTTTTTTAACACTACAAATATTTTTTTTGTGTGTCATTTCTCATCTATTAAGTCAAAAAAATTCTTGCAATTAACAAAATTTTTATCATGACATACTTTCCTAACTTCATATGTTTTACCCAACCTCTCCTGATCGACCATTGTTAAATTTGTAGCTACAATGAAAATGTGAAATTATATTTGAAATGTTAAAATATAAAAAAATTATAATTTTAAAAAATTAATTTTTCAAAATTTCCATAATGTGCACAAACAATCTTAAACTTTTTCCATTTTCTAATTTTCCTTTTCCTTTTTCTAAATTTCTGTTTCTCATATTTTCAACATGTACAAACAAATCCTAAATCTATAAGTAAGCTCTAGTGAAACTGTGTGGTTCTTTTTGTAAACACAACAGATAATAATTTATCTATTAAGAAATACAAAAGATTTAGAAGGTCATGTATTTCAGTTGTGTCTGGGACCTCTTAAGAGTTGACAGCTAACTCCACACTTTACAACTTCTTTAAAAAAAATATCTCATCTACATCATGTTGCTACACTTGGATGCACACAATATATGAAAAATTTCATAGCATCTATGTAAACAGCGATTATAAATACAAACTATAATTGCAATAACATCTGGCATGGGAAACTGTTCAATCTTATATTTTCTAAGCAGTTTAGTTTTGTGTTCGAGAGCAATTTAACTTCAATTTTAAATATTTTAGATGTTTTTTTATGTTTCTTTTACCTAAAATATCAAGGTTTATAGGCAATTTAGGCTCCTACCTAGGAGCGAGTTAATTTTGGTTTTGTTTAAATTTATAAACAGTTTAGACTCTTATTTAGGAGCCATTTGATTTCAATTTTGACTTTAAATTTAATTTATAAATAGTTTAAGCTCTTGTTTAGGAGTGATTTGATTTTAATTTGAGTTTAGGTTTATAAATAGTTTAAACTCTTATTTAGGAGTATTTTAATTTTGATTTTGGTTTTGTTTATGTTCACGAATAGTTTAAGCTCGCGTCTAGAAGCATTTTGTATTTGATTTAAATTTTAAATTTATAAACAATTTAAGCTCTTGTTTAGGAGCAATTTTGATTTTAATTTAATTTTAAATTTACAAATAGTTTAAGCTCATATCCAGGAGTAATATATATTTTAACTTTGTTTGGGTTTATAGATAATTTAAGCTCATATCTAGGAGCATTTCAACTTTACTAAAGTTTTCAGATAGTTTAAGCTCATGTCCGAGAGCATCTTGATTTTTATTTAAATTTATAAACAGTTTAAGCTCTTGTTTAGGAGTGATTTCGATTTTAATTTAACTGTAAATTAACAAATAGTTTAAACTCATATCAAGAGCAATATATATATTTTGTATTTAATTTAAATTTTAAATTTATAAATAGTTTACGCTCTTGTTTAGGAGCGATTTCGATTTGATTTTCATTTTAGATATTTTATATATTTTATATATTTTATCTAAAACATTTAGAATTTGTAAACAGTTTAAGCTCCTGTCTAGGAGCATTTCATGTTTGTGAATATTATTTCTTAAGTTTCGGTTTAATATCGCATAAGACTTTAATTGGACAGTTGATTTGATTTAATTTAATTTAATTGCTATAAGTTTCGATTTTGTGTGAAACTTATCAATTTCGTTTAAAGTTCAATTTAATATGAAAGTTTCAATTTAATATGGAGCTTACGTGGTTTCATTTTTTAATTTGATATGATTTGAGTTTCAATATGATGTGAAACCATATTTTATTTATTCACATAAATATCTATATGAGGAGAAATTTATGCATTTTGATTTGTTTTGTTGTAGGGCTTAATGTGGCATGACACATATACTTGGTTGATTTGATTTTGTAAAGTTTCAATTTAATGTAAAACTTGGATGTATATTTTGCTTTATAAGATTTCAATTTAAGATGAAAGTAAGTTTATATGTTTTAATTTAAGTTTCATTTTACTGTGAAACTCACTTATTTTAGTTTTGATGTTTCTTTTTATATGGATTTCAATCCAACTATTTTAATTTGTTTCTTTTCTTTTAAAGTTTCAATTTAATGTGAAACTATATGTATATTTTATTTAGAAAGTTTTAATTTGATGTAAAACTTTATATATTTGATTTTGAGTTATATATTTCATAATTTTGGAAGATTTCAATTTATTATGAAACCTTATATATGTTTATATTTTTGTTTTGAAAGTTTCATTTAATGTGAAACTTCATGCATGTTTTTTGAAAAGTTTCAATTTAATGTGAAACTTATAAGATTTAATTTGATGTATTGATTTGTTTTATTTTTTTTAGTTTATCTTTTAAATTTCACAAATAATTTACACTCTTGTTTAGGAGCGAATTGATTTTAGGTTTATTTAAATTTATAGATAGTTTAAGTTTATATCAAGAAGTAACTTTTAGTGACAGATTTAGCTATCACTAAAGGACGATTATCTTACGATGATACTAAAACATTTATATCTTAAATTATATAATTTCTTAAAAAATGTAAATTTCGTGATTTTGTCATATATATATATATATAAACAAACACACCCTTAGTAATATTTAGGTAGTAATGTATAATAAATCAATCAAATAATAGTAAAATATATAGTAAATTGTGAGATAAAAATTTATATATGAGAATTTATATAACAATAATAATATATATAAATTTGTTAAGAAGAAAAGAAATATCTTTTAAACATATCCTAAAGTCTCATTTGAGGTTGACTTCCGTAATTTTAAGAGTTGGATAGAAATGAAGTTAAAGTTAATTTCGTAAATAGAATTAAAGTTGTATAATAATTAAAGTGATGAAAATTTATAAGTTTGTTTGTTTAAACTGTAAATACTATATACTTTTATTTTTTAATATGCAATATAATTGTATACAGTAACATTTGTCAAACACCTTTAATATTTTACATCAAAAAATATATATCAAAAACTTATGTAATTTATTAAAAAATGTAAATATCATTTTACCTAATTTTACCTTTTTTAAAAACTTTTACCTCTTAATTAGGATGTGTTTGTTAAAGCCTTAAAGGTGAAGTGAGTTGAGGTTTACGCTTTTTGAAAATAATTATATGATTTATGATATAAATTTTTAATATGATATTTTTATATAAAATATTAATGATATTTGGTAAATATTACTTTACATAATTAAGATACATAGAAAATTACTATCTATTTATATATTAAAATTTACGTAATAATGATAACACAAGAATGATTTTAAAAACTAATACGTAAAATTAAATTAATATTATTATATATATTTTTTAAAATCATAAAATTCAATCAACATTTCATGTTCCGGCAACATGTACATGTCGACCTCCGCAACACACAAGCATGTTGTTGTCGGCTGGTTCCGGCAAGGCCATGGCGTGCCGCGAGTCCCAACGCATGCATGGCGTGATGCCCGGGTACGCGCTTCAAGCTCTTCGGCTGCTGTTTGAGATGGGAAGGTGAAGAACCCATGACCTGCTCATCATGATTCAGGAGAGACCGTCGTCCATGCGATCGATTGCGTGCTTTTTCTTCCTTATTTCTACCTTAAAAAAATCAAACACTTTAATATATATATATATATATATATATATGAAAATTAAAATATATTAAAAATTAAGTAAAAGACCAATGGTTCACTTGAAAATAGCCACAGATTAAAAAAAAAGTAGAAGCTAAATGGATCAAGTAAACAATCAGTTGTTACTTTTTCTTCTCTTCACCACTTCAGCTTAAGAGCGAAATCAGATGGAGGACAGTTAATCTAGTGGAAGTGTCAACTGATCTAAGTTCTAAAAGTGCATTTGTCATTGTATTTTAATATTATGTAATTATATTTTTTATTATACGTCATAATATTTTATCGTTATCAAATAATTTTTACATTTTTTATTATTTATAAAATCAAACCAATATCATTAAACTCAACTCACATCACAAAAATGTTTCAGTGAAAATCTACTTTTCATTTAAATTGAGCTTCACTGGTAAATTCTACTTTAATTTATATATATATATATATCAGTGATATAAATAACCAATTGATAAATTAAAAATGGGGTAGTTTACATTTTTTGATTTTCGAAATTACGATTTTATTTGAAAAGGTTAAAAGTTACATACATTAGAGGCGTGTTTATGTACTTAGAATTTACAAGAAAGGAAATCATGGAAATGTCATTTTTCATTGACTAAAGTTTGATGTTCGTGGGATTTTTAATACGTGGAATTGATGGTACAGAGTATTTTTATAAAATAAAATATGTGAATAGTAATTATAATAATTTTTTTTATTATAATAATAGAAATATCTTTACCTTTAATTTTTTACATTCTTAATTTACGTAACATTTTTAATGTAAGTTACAGATAACCAGGTGGATATTAACTTTACTTTCACGAATTTTTGAAAATTTCAATTTCTCCTCAAATTTGTGAAACATTAGATAAAAATCAATTTCAATAAAATACTGATTTGTATTATTATGAAAAAATTAATTTTAAAAATAAACCACAGTACTAGAAAAATCAAGAAAAATATTCATTCTTCTTCTTCGATATGTTAAAAAAATCTTAACGTTACGTAAAGTATCATTACTTATTTTCGATTGTAACATAAGTAATTTTTGAATATACATTTTTTCAGTCGTTATATTACAAAAAATTAGAAACGTTAACTTCATTATATGATAATTTTACTCATCGTAAATGATATTTATTGTTAAGTAAATAATTTTTATTAACGAAGATAAATATAATATTTACGAAAAAAATAAAAAAACCCTCGAATCCAACCATTAATGTTAATTCGGACACTGTTCTTCGATATTGGGAGATGACATTGATGAGAGCACAAGTTGATCTTTGATACAGCTACTTTCGTGCCTTTTCAAGTGTCTTTTATCTCGTCCTAGAATTTGATATCTCCATTGTTTGATTTTATTTTTACTCTCTATCATTGAACCAGTGCTTAATTATTGATGATTTTAATTTTTTTCAATTCTTAAAATCACTTTTATTGTATAGATTTTAATATATAAATTTTTATTATCTAAATTATTATATATTTTTAATTTTATTTACGAAAATAACTTTAACTTTAATTTTATTTAACTTTCAAGAAAAATCTATTTCAAACCTATCCTAAATAAATAAATTCTAAGTTTATGTTTAAAAATGATGTTAGGGTAGGTAGAGTGAGAATTTACACTTTCTACTGTGGGATATGATTTTTGATTTTATTTTTTAAAATTTTTATCAAATAATTAATGTTAAAAAAATAAAATTATAAAATTAATAAAAATTATTAAAAATAAAGTTATTTTTATCATTTTATATTCAAATATTCTAATAAAAAAAATACCGCCATTACTATTTTTATATTTTATTTTATAAAATAACATACATCTTCGATTTTATATAATAAAAATCTAATCGTTACGAAAAATACGAAAATGACCCTCTTCCTGATGCGTCATGGTTTTGTCGTTTGGCTTTACTTGACAGTCTGGGACCCACCCATTCAACTCTCCATTTATTCTCCTCCCTCCCTTCCATGCATCTCTGTCTGCAGCAGTGTTGCTGCCACACTGCTCAAGTGCTGCCTCCTAAGTGCTGGATCTCGACAGGCCTCGGAAACCCTAGCTCCGCCTCTCACTTCCCGGAGCTGGATCTCTCCCTGCCTATCTTCCACTGTCGGTACGTCACCTTGCTTCTCTGATCTCTTTTTGTTATTTTGTTTTTTTTCCTCTTTGCTTTATCCTGCTGTTCTTGTGCGATTCCTTGCTTCGGAGCTGGAGGTTATAAGATCAGAGCTTTTTCTTTGCTTTCTTTCTGCTCGCGATGCTTCCCTGATGCCTTTCGATATCTTTTCGGTGGCGTAAAGTAGAATGTGCCCGCATTTGCAGTTAACGGATGGTTTGAGTTTGTTTTGTATGCTTTCAGAAAGTTGTGATCTTTTTCCTCACCATGGGTGCTTCGTGGGATGCGTGTTTTCTTTTTCCGTGGCTCATTCTGCTTTCGAATGGAGTAGTGGTTTTTCCTTTGTCTTCTGGATTTCAATCGAATTTTCGGTGGTGGGGAAATAGGGAAACAAGAAAGCAGGATGTGGTCCTAATTTTTTTTGAACTGCATTTTTGCTTTTCTCTTGTAGTCGAATGCTACATGTGAAGTTCTTGTTCCCAATAGGCCCAAAGTTGGCCTCTTTTTGGTAAGGTCTCACATTTTCTATTCCTTCTCTGGATGGTTTCCGGTTTGATGCTGATGGAGTAAGCAACTTTTCTGCGAGCGGCGAATCTTTTTTAAAATAATTACCGTTTGTTGTGCTGAACTCCAGTCGGTCCTGGTACATGCTAATGTCGTCTTTTTTTCTGCCTTAAGCTGCCCTCGTTGATATTTTTGTGTTCATTTATATATATATGTATATAAGGAATTTCTATGTTGGTTTAATTTTTCATTTGCTGGTCGTTCCTACATAGGATCCTGGTATCTTTGTTTATAAAATGTAGATTTTAGTGGTCAGTTGATTCCTTGTCGGTGAGTTACACGTACTATCTTTCCTTGTAAATATCTCATTTTGATGCTTCACTTGGAAAGTGCACTGTCAGCGACCTGTTCCTATCTCTTTGATTTCATTCTTACAGTTGGGTACCTAAAAGTTGGAGTGTTGGTGATTGCTAGGACTTGGGTGACCGTAACCCAGGTGTAATCATGGGGACGGAACTTGGGTTCATCGTCCTAACATCTATCGGGCTACTAGTTCTTGCAAGTGGGGAAATTTACATTGCCACCATTGAAGGAGAACCTGTAGTTACTTATGAGGGCGGTATTGAGGGGTTTGAACCTACTGCAGTTGGTTTGTATGATGAGTTTGACATTACCAGGTATGTAAATACAATTTCATCTTTCTTTGCACTTGCTTATTTCCATGAATGTTTGAGTTGCATCTGCACAAATTCAAAATAATACTTAGTCTGTTCTGGTCTTCTTTCCCCTTTTCAGTGAGTCTGTTACATCTTATTCTCTCCATCTTGAGAGGAAGCATGATGCACTACTTGAATCACTGTTTGAAAGTGGAAGCTACAATAAACTGTACAGTTATCGGCATCTTATCAATGGGTTTGCCGTTCATATGTCGCCTGAGCAGGTATTGCCCTAATTCATCAAGGTTGGTCATCTTGTTTCTGTGCAGTTATTTGTTGACAGGTTGCAATTTCATGTGCTCTAATCTTTGCCTGTTATGTGACATTAACAGGCAGAAATCCTTAGCAGAGCTCCAGGGGTAAGATATGTTGAAAAAGACATGAAGGTTAAGAAACTTACTACACATACTCCACAGTTTCTGGGACTCCCAACTGGAGTTTGGCCCACTGGAGGCGGCTATGATAGAGCAGGAGAAGATGTTGTGATTGGTTTTGTGGATTCTGGAATATACGCCCATCACCCCAGCTTTTCCACATACAATTCTGAGCCATATGAGCCTGTTTCTCATTTCAGAGGGAAGTGTGAGATCGATCCTGACACCAAGAGGAGTTTCTGCAATGGGAAGATAGTTGGTGCTCAATATTTTGCAGCAGCTGCAACTGCGGCTGGTGCTTTCAACCCTGAAATTGATTATGCATCACCATTGGATGGTGATGGCCATGGAAGGTGAGGCTTTTATATAGATCCATTTTTTTCGTTTGAGCTAGGTGTCTAATGTGTCTGTCTAGCTTTGGACTTCAGTTAAGCCAATACTGTAAATCTGATATACTCAGGCATTGCAGTGGAAAGCTAATGCTGTTTAAGTAGTGTTTGGTTCAAATTGTGAGTATGGTTTATTTTGCATAATCAATATTATACACTGTACAAGCTGACAAAACTTGCATGGATTATAGGCTACTATCTTGTATCTTGTTTGGTTAAGATTTTAGGGATTGCAACATTGTGACTCATTTTACCATTTTACCATGCATATCTCATAACTGACATGATTCCATAATTGGAATAAGTGGATTATGCTGATTATGATGTTCCTCTCTCAAAGTTACCATTGATAATCTTGCCAATATCGAACACATTCTATCATGTCAATAATTGATTCAGATTATAGTCACATCATCATAATCTAGCAATCTTATTTCTCATAATCTAAACCAAACTCTATTTTTACAAACTCTTTCCTTCTTTAGATGGTGCATGAGCGGTACATTTTTATATTGGCCTTTTTGCATCAAAAAACCAACTTGCCAAGAAAAATGTATCATAGCTGTTTTAATGATCATTTAAGAAACATAAGAAGCTTTCTTTGGGCTCTTTGTTTGCATTTACCATAACTTGGAAAATAATTAACATTTCCTACTCTAAAAGATGCATCACTTGATTTCCTCTTCATGTTATTAAAATTTCACTTTGTTATAAATTTCCTATGAGCATGGGGTGGTGATGTGAAGTGGAGTTTTCTTACCTATTGCGGATATTATTTTCTTGTATTAGGGACACATTTCTCTCATTTGATCCTATCAAATGAAAGATTTTTTTGAAAATTAATGGAGTTGCTTTGGCTTGAAATTTTCTGCATTATTGAGAAACCGTTTACCATGGATTCTTGATTCAAAATGAATATCCGAGCACACGAATAAGATATACAAAGGTCATTTCTTTCCCAACTAACTGCAATGTATGAAATACAAAGTCCTAAAGATCGGTCATATATGATACTTATGGTAATATTATGGTGCACTGCCACACATTTGTAGCATATGACTACTATATGTTTCAAATTTTCTTTGTTGCAGACTGCAGATGAACAATCCAATATTAAATTCCTGCAAAAGTAATATGTTGATGGGCTCTTTTGGATTAAAATGATAACCATTTTATTACTTGATGTAAATTAATACAAGTAGTCATTAACATTCATTTAAAAATGGTTAGCTCCCCCTAGTGATAAATATCCAACATTGGCATGTTGTTGCTTAGGCACCTATATTGGTAATTATTGTTTGTGTCATGATCATAGAGTGAAATTTCTTGATTCTCAATTAGTTATAAATCTGCCTAGTTTTAGAAAGGTTAATAAAAATTTGTATTTTGCAATTTTTTCTGTTTTCTCTGTTAAAGAAGGTGTTCATGATATTTTCCATGCATCTGGTGTATTTTCTATAATTTATTTATCATTTGTAGTAATGGGATTAAGCCATTCCCTGTTGTGGTTGATTTGTAGTCACACTGCTGCTGTTGCTGCTGGGAACAATGGGATTCCAGTCAGAATGCATGGCTTTGAATTTGGAAAGGCTAGTGGTATGGCTCCCCGTGCCAGGTTTGATCATGTACCCGTTGCACCATATACTTCACAGAAATTTTTGATCCCTTTGTTGGGGTGGTATAACTAATCTATATTAGTTCCACCATTTAGGATTGCTGTATACAAGGCTCTTTATAGGCTTTTTGGTGGATTTGTGGCAGACGTGGTGGCTGCAATTGAACAGGTTATTGCACTAAAAAATGGCAATGCTCTTCCTTATTAGATTACATTCTTTTCATTGCTTCAATAACTATATTGGATACAATTAAGATTGTAATTCCAACTTTAATGATGCTGACTCTTCTAAACAACCATAAAATAGTTAATTGTTCCATATGCCATGGAGGCTCCTATCAGTTGGTTATCATCCTTTTTCATCTACCGTCTTGAATGTTGATCAATAGATTTGCTATAAGTTACATACATGCACAGCATGCTTGTTTGGCATTTCTCTAAATATAATTAATTGAGATAATTTTTATTGATTTTATTTTTGGTAACAATTTAAAGGATATTCTTACAGCAATGTTGCTCCATTGAGAATTGAAAATCATTAGTTTGATTTTTTGACGCAACTACTCTACCTGTTTAAGTAATATTGTGTAGTAAAGGGCTGGTCATATCCTGCATTGGTGGGAATTTCATGAACTTGTTTTTCCCTTTATAGTTGTATTTGTTGGTGGTTCATTTCTCCTTCCTTTTGATATTATGTTGATTGCTCACAATTAGTTGAGGTTATCTTCTTGGGGATCACATTATTTCTTATTATTTGCAGGCCACTGTTGGTTACTCTTTAGTTTCCATGAATTATTTTATGACCTATTGCTTCCTTTTCCACGTAAAACAATACATCACCTGGTACACAGAAGTTGCTTTAGTCTACACCATTTTCCATCTTAAAGCCATTAAAATTGCACATCAGATCGAGGTTTGGTAGGTATCTGTTGTCTACAATAATTCTTAAGTTTTCAAATCTCTGAACAGGCCGTTCAGGATGGTGTGGATATTTTAAATCTCTCAGTTGGACCAAACAGTCCACCATCAACTATGAGGACCACATTTTTGAATCCCTTTGATGCTGCAATTCTTTCAGCTGTTAAAGCTGGAGTATTTGTTGCCCAAGCTGCTGGTAACGGTGGACCATTTCTAAAAACACTTGTATCCTACAGCCCATGGGTAACATCCGTAGCTGCCGCAATTGATGATCGCAGATACAAGAATCATTTGACACTTGGAAATGGAAAGATTTTATCTGGGCTTGGTTTATCTCGTCAGTACTTATTCTGCCTCCCCCCTGCTTCTCTCTCTCAGACAAACTGACATATTGACATGGATTTAAATGAAAGTTATATTGAATCCCATTATACAATTTTTTTCTGCTGGAAAGAATTGGCTATCATCCCTACTAAACAAGTGATGCTTTTCCAATCTATTTTGTCATCAAAAATTAGATAAATAGCATCATACTTATTGAGGTAGACAATTTGGCACTCATCCATGATATATTGCTGGGTTGATTACTTGCATTGCCTTATTTTGTTCTAACTAGGTCTTTGATGGATCTTATATATCAAATGCAGTAAGAACCCATGCACTTTTAAGGCTTAAGATTTATTAAAAGATTAAAATTATTGTTTTCGATATATTTAGATGCTAATTTGTGTATGTAACTAATGCTGTCTTGTTAACCTTACTGCCTATCATTATTACTTTGTTACTTTTTGTATATTTAAATGATACCTACGTTGGCTGAGTTAAGAATGCATATAACCTTATAAAATTTATGTAATCTCATTCCCTACCCTAACACTTTGTCCACTGCTCACTGCAGCCGCCACACACTTAAATGGAACATATAAGCTGGTTGCGGCAAATGATGTGTTGCTGGATTCATCTATGTTGAAGTACAGCCCTTCTGAATGTCAGAAACCCGAGCTACTTAACAAGCATATGGTGGAGGGGAAAATAATACTTTGTGGGTATTCTTTTAACTTCATATCTGGCAGTGCATCAATGAAGAAGGTTTCTAAAACTGCTAAGAGCCTTGGAGCAGCGGGTTTTGTACTTGTGGTGGAGAATTCTTATCCTGGAATGAAATTTGACCCTGTTCCTTTTAGCATCCCTGGAATTCTTATTACAGATCTTAAACAATCAAGGGTATATGGTCAAATTTATTATTTCCGATAGCTTATCAACAGTATCATTGCTTTTTTGCTAATCTATTATGATTCCACAGGATCTTATTGATTACTATAACAGCACAACGAAAAGAGACTGGGCCAGACGGGCCGTTGGCTTCAAAGGAACAGCTAGCATTGGAGAAGGCTTGGCACCCATACTACACAAATCAGCACCCCAGGTGGCATTATTTTCGTCGCGAGGTCCAGATGTGGAAGACTACACCTTTCAGGATGCTGACCTCCTCAAACCTGACATTCTTGCTCCTGGCAACCTTATTTGGGCTGCGTGGGCGCCCAATGGAACTGACGAGCCCAACTATGTGGGTGAGATATTTGCTCACGAGCTATAGTCAGCATGCTTAATAATTTGGATTATCTTAAAGAAATTAGGAAACCTTCTTGTGCTAATCATACTTGGTTCTTTCATCCGGAAGATGCTTGCATTTCTCATCAAATTAAAATGACCCGAGCAGGAGAAGGATTTGCCATGATATCTGGGACCAGTATGGCAGCACCTCATATTGCTGGAATTGCTGCACTTGTAAAGCAGAAGCACCCTAATTGGAGCCCTGCTGCGATTAAATCAGCCTTGATGACGACTGCCACAACAGTAGATATGGGTGGTAGGCCCATTCTGGCACAAAAATATTCAGGCTCCTCTGAGGTAATGACCCTTGGGCCTGCCACTCCCTTTGATTACGGCTGTGGTGCGGTGGACCCAAAATCTGCTCTAGATCCTGGTCTCATCTTGGATGCAGGTAAGCATCTCTCATTTGGAAAAAAATGGTGTACTGTAAAGTGAATGCCTTTTTGCCTACCCTCGAACACTTTCCTTAACAACAGGATATGAGGACTACATCAGGTTCCTCTGCTCACTGCCTGGCGTGGATCGCCAAGAAATCTCAAATTCCACGCACTCTCGTTGTAACACCACCACCACCAATGGCCATCCGGCGGACCTCAACGGTGCGACGATCACAATTGCCCGGCTGAAGGGTACGAGGAGGATACGACGGAGGGTGACAAATGTCGACAAAATGGAGACGTACATCATCAAAAGCAGAATGGCACCAGAGATCGCCATGGAAGTGACCCCCACAGCAATGACACTTCTACCCGGTGCATCCAGGGACTTGGTCATTACACTCACACCCAGGTCGGTGACTGGTATTTACAGTTTTGGGGAGATTGTCATGAAAGGTGATCGTGGCCACAAGGTAAAAATTACCGTTGCAGCGATGGGTTACAGCAGTAATTAGCCGTTACTGCAGGTGTTTCTGCCACATCTTTACAAGTAGCCCCCGTCATTCTTTGTTCTGTTTTGGAATAAAGATCAATCAATGGCTTGCCCTCTCTCTTGATACATATCTATATATATAGCAATGCATGGATAAGGTTTTTAACAAAGGGAACCCACTAGATCCTCTACCAGGTTTTGTATCTTCACCGCTTTGTTTTCTCCCCGCTCTACTGTAAACCTGTGGTCTGGTGGCAAGAATTTGTATAGAAATCTTTACAATGTTATGTAACATTTGTATTTAGTTATTAGTTTCTACTGTAAACAGAGGGTGTGTAGGCTCTACACATTCCTTGGCTCTTCTCCTTCCGAGTGTGTGTAGACGTCTTGCCACTGGTGTTTCGGCATTTTGCACCTCTTCTTATTCGGTATGATTTCTCCTAATCCAACCATCGGATTTAAGGTGCTCTTCTTACTCTGTACTTCCATATTTTGTTCAGTGTGTTTACAAATTTAACATGAACCTATTACCTTGTTTCTGGTGTGATTCTGGTTAGAGGGTAATGTCAGAAATACACAGGAAGGCTTATGTCTACTTCTCAGCAATCGATTGGCAATTGCACCAGGGTCTAATGAGGACTGTATCTACCACCACAGCAAGCAGGAAAACTTGATTGATAAAAATTCGATTGAGACATCAGAAGCAAGGCTTGAGCATGCTAGAAACATAGCAATTGCAGAATCGATCCCCCTAGCATTTGCAGATCCTTTCTGATAAAAATATGATTAAGACATGGTTAAAATTAGATTGAAGTATATATGATTAAAGCATGATTGATGAATGATTAGTGCATGATTAGCGTGGCATGTGAGTGAATGCAATATATATGTTTGCAAATTTGAATGGTGGAAAAAACGTGAGAACATGTATGTTTGCATTGTATGATTGTAGATTGAAATAATTGTTGTTTTAGAACATGTCCCACTACTGGAAATGAGAATAGAAGGGTGAATGGGAGAGGATTGGTGAATGATGCAATTATTAACTCACTTTTTCTTAAGTTTGAATGTGATGCTCCTAGTTGTATCAACGAAATTCAAAGTTATTCAAATCTTCAACCCTCCGGCGGTGGTGCCAGCTCATACGAAGTGATTTTCAGTTGATGGTGGGTCTTTTTCAGCTTGCCATGTGAAAGAAACTTTATTTTCATAGATACTTGTTAGTGTACAGAGGCAAATCCTGTGATGCAATACCTGTGTCAACCATTTCTACATCTGTTATTCATAATAGGCGGATCCCTTCACAAGACCTGCATATGTTTCGGTAGAACCATAACCCACTAAAAATCTACCAAGATAACCAGTACTATGATTTTGGTGTAGGATCATTTAGGATGTTATTGTATAGTTAAATATTGTGGTATATGTTAGGTATATGTTATGTACACACCCACACACCAGATAAGAATCATTTCTGGGTATAAAGTGTATGTTATTTCAGTTAGATATTATTTGAACACTACTGTATTAAGTTCACTTTACTTCTTTTTAACTGATATTGATTGTAATCAAAATTTATCCCTTTTGCAGACGGTCTTGGTTCCGATGAATTATTATGAGACGTATTATATCTAAAAAAAATTAGCAAAAAAGTGGCTCTTTTTGTAATTTTCGTATTGTACTTATTTTTACCAAAAAACTAAATTAATTAAAAAAAATCTGATAAAAATCAACATTAAGGTCGTTACTACATTTGTAAGATAAAAATACCATTTAACAAAAATTAAATCCTTTATTTTCTAAAATTACGTAATTTACCACTAAAGTTGTGATGTTGTATACATTTTTTAATATATGGCAAAAGTAATGCTACAAAGAATTACAAATTTTCCTACATCACTTAAAAAAAAATTCATAATGAACTATGAAAATATGATAATGTTTCTTAAACCTTTCTTGGATTTCATATAGTAAGGGTAAATTAGGTATTCCATGAAGTTTTTCTCCGTAAGCTCATTCAAAGTAGGTAGGTATATAGCACGTATGATAATCTTTTTCCCTTTCATAGCAGGTTTGCCTTGGGTCCCACGCCCAACCCGGGAAGAATTGAGCGTCAGACGTGCCTCACCTGCACTCACATTCAAAGAAGCCTCCTACTCTTAATCATCAGAAGTATTCTATTTTTACGATAATATTTTTATTTTTTAATTTACTTATTTTATTATCAAAATTACTTTTCTTCCTTCTTTTATCTCAAAATTATTTACCTAAAAATTACTTTTTTATTCAAAAACTTTGAGTGAAAAGACACTGTAGCTTCTTCACTTCTGAAATGATGTGTGCTTTATGAGTTCTAGAATAAACACCTTGAATTTGTCTCTCCTCCTGTTGAACTTGTTCTTGATTTATTTGCACTTGATCACGTTGGACTTGTGTTTGTTTAGTTATTGCTATCTCTAATTCAGTGACAGGTTGTTCCCGGTCAATCACAACTTATACATTCATGCTGTCATTGACTGCCATCGTTCAGGGGGAATAATTAACTTGACGTACCTCTTCTCTTTCCCTAGTCATATCGGTAAATAATTTCCTCCTTTGAAGTGATGGGAGTCATCCTTCATCTTCCATTTCATCCAACATTATTTCTTAACTGTTTCTCTTGATTTTTCCTTACTCACTAATTTCACCAACCCTTCCTTCTACGACCATTTATATTACGGTACCATTGAACGACAGCTTTTTGGGACTGATCTCGTGTCAGTCTTCTGTCTAATGCTTCCTGTTTTCGTCCCTCAAATGCACGTCGTTCTTCCTGAGAGATGAGTCCTGACGTGTGGTGCTGATGTATTTGCCCTCTTCCCTCTTCCCTCAAACCTCTGATGAGATCCATCTTAAAGTCGCAAAGGCTGTGAAATGTAGGGAGTGTGGTCAATTTTTTCCCGATGATATAAAAAGTACTTCTTCTTTTTTTGCTCTTGAAGTTAAAAAAATTATTACCAAATGAAGTCAATATATATAAGGGTGCTTTGTTAGGTAATTGGATCAGATATATCGAATATTTCCGATAAAAGACTTAATAAGCTTTATAAGGTAAATGAAAGTCGCTGAAAAATGATTGTAAAACATACAAAAAAATGTAAGACCAATATATATTGTTGGAGCACGACAGAAATGCAACGATAAAGTATAATAACATGTAACGAACATCAATGACATCATGCAGTGAAAAAAGTCGCATCAACAAAATTCTTGTGCTTGGATTGGACCGGACTGAGGTTCCAATCAAACACATCACAATAGAAATGTAGTATTTTCTGAATGACAAAGAAAACATAATGCGTTAGTATAATTTTACCGCCTGGAGATAAATGCCTGTCCATCCAATTTCTTGATCTAGAATTCAGTTTGTCGATAACAACCGATCAATGTCTAGGAAGAAAGTTCCATCACTGAATTTAGAGAACCAATCGCTCTTCAATGACAGAATCACAGTAAGTGCTATAAATACTTTCATAATTGCATTGTCATACAAATTATTTTCCATACAAACAGTTTAATAAATGTCATAAAAATGTATAACGAATGAGCAAGAATGTTGCCCAAAGGCCTAGGACTATTGAAAGAATGGAAAGGTGTGCTTCATTTGTAAAGAGATGCTATAGGATCCAAGCTCTGCCCAATTTGGCAGTCTTCCGCTTCACTAACGTGAGATTCCAATCGAGCTGCTTGTGGCTATGCACTTTTCAACATATGTGCAAAACTAGCGGCTAATAGCTGCTAATTAATGAAAGATTTAGAGATCATTTCCTGACCAAACAACGAAAGAATTAGGATTTGTTCAAATGTGGGTAGTGTTAAAGAGTCGATTCATCAAGTTGTCCAGAGCATCCGGCAAAAATTTCCTTGCAAACAAAAAGCATGGCCGTTGCATCCCACTCCTGAGGCATGTCTTGCGCTCCAATGTTTTCTACAGATACATGGAAAACAAGTAAACAGTACGTACTCAACCGTGTTTCCCGTCATCCCGTGCAGTAACTTGGATAGATCACATGATATGCAAGCCACAATGCACACATCATAGAAATACAGACGAAAACTTAAAAAGTTTCCGTCAAAAACAGCATAACGTTACAGCTCGATTTAAACAAGCTATGTTACTGCAAAATGGGTAGTTTTCTCGATCCTTGTAAATGAAAATTCTTCAAATTGAAAGAATGGCTAGAAAGAACAAGATAAGCACTTAGCCACAAGCATGTAGTAGCAACGTACATCTTACCTTTTCATCACTTGTAACATGAACAACCTCATCAATTCTCTGAAAAAAATAGCCAACAATGCATAAGCGTCTTGATAAATAATGTGGGTATTTCTTATTTGCCACTAGAAATTCCTACCGTCATATTTCTTAGGAGTTCGACAGTGACATCCTGAGTGTTGAATGATCTTGGATGCCACTTCCCTTCAGACCAATCGACGTATGTAACAGACCGATTTGCAATTCCAGTAGGATCGAACATCTGAACAAATTCGATTATTTTTTTATGAACCTGAAAGAACTAAAGCAGGTATTTGTATTGACAACGTAAATGATAGATATGCTTACAGTCAACAGTGTTGGCAAGTAATGTTCATCAGAATAGCAATTTTTATCTCCTTCCATACCTGGCTGTCATAAAAAAAGATATAATTCATCAAATAATGACAAGTAGAACTTCTAGCATTAAGTTAAGATGAAATCAAAATACAATGAAAAATCTGTATCCTAGCCACTCACATGTGATAAAGAGTAAATCCAATACAATGCAAATAGGGAGAGTCCATTTTTGTGAAATTTCAAAGTGAACATTGTAAATCTCACGTCAATAACATAGATAAGCAGTCACCTTGCAGAAACGTTTGAATTTTCTATAATAGAGGCTATCTGTGAGAATCAAGACAGCATGCTGGCGCTTTACTGAGAACCACTGCAAATTTAATACTTTTAGAATGATAAATATAGTGATGAATAAATACAGATAAGTCAGTGTGCCAACATTAGTAATTAATGGCAATGCAAACAAATTATTTATACTATTAACGTTTAAGGATTTTTCATCAAAATTATTGTAAAAGTTTAATGTGTTATAAAATACATAATGGATTATACCCTAGGATAAATAAATATCCAATAGCCCAACTATCTACCAAGGACTCTAATACATATAGATATAACTCCAGCATTCTCCCTTATATATTAATCATAGCCAGTTTGATACACAGTAACGTATATGCCCAACACCTAATCCTTTTATGATATATAAAATAAAAAAAATCCTTTTATGATGATGTCAGCCAATTGCATAGAAAACTGGGTGTAATGTATATAGATGGCTCTTCTTATCATCATATCTTGTATATATGATGATCCGCCTCACTAAGTTTAGTTCACTCATAAAACATGAGTATTGTTGGTTATAAAAATGACAACTTAAGTTTCACAATGTGTCATTATAGCCTATAAGTGTCTACAAACTGAAGTCTAGCTTTGTTAGAAAGGATTTTAAAACATTATCTCACATGTTGTCTATGTCATAGAGCAATATTTGATCTCAGCATAACAACATTCTATTTTTTTGCTTCACTATGCAATTAAGTTTTCCCTAACATAAGTGCAAAAATCTATGGTGGATTTTCAATTCCCATTGTCAAGAATTTGAATAAAGCTTAGGTCTCATTTGTTTCCGACTCTAGCTAACTATAAGAGTAAGAGTTGGGAGTAGTAAAATGAACGGAATTGAGCTGTATGGTAAATAATGTGGTAGGAGTTTATGTATAGGAATTTGTGTAATGATAAGAACGCATAAGAGTTTATATGAAATTGAATAAAGCCTTAATGTACAAACGATTATTCTTCTAGTATAGAAAAGGACCTTTTGAAAAACTCCCTTTACATTGGCATGTAAAGCTCCCTACCAATGAAGCACTATGAGTATATGCATAAACAAATTGAGAATATTAACAATAAATGGATTAGTGGCTATGAAGGAGATTAATTTCTTGACCAAAAGTCTAAATTGACTATGGCTCTCAGGAAACTTGAATGAACTATTCTGAATAATGGATTTTACTGTGTAGAAGTGCTCTTGGTCTACATCTAAAGATTCATATCTCTTAAAGTTATATTTCCACTAAGATAAAGTCATTCTCTCTTTGTAAAAATGCAAATTAACTCAATGACCAAAAAATACTTGGATTTTTCCATGTACCTCAACATAAAATGTGTGATGAGATACTCCTTGATTTCTTTGGTAGTTGCAAGGTCATTAACTATCACCAAAATATCATCCATATATACAAAGAGAAACATACATCCACCATTAGTCCTATGAAAGACGGTGACTTATAGTACACTTTTGAAAGCCATTCCTCATGACTTTTCAACCATTCTTATGAATTCTATGATAAATAGGTAAAAGAAATTTTTGTATCGATAAGCACAAATACAACCTCATTATATAGAGGTTATAGTGACATGACTATAACTTCTAATCTATGTGGGACTAAACTCAACACTCTCCCTTAAGATGAAAGGTATATATTTATCATACCCAACTTGTTATAAAGATTTTGAAACATACAAGGACCCATCCCTTAGTAAGAATATTGACCAATTCCTCAGAGGATGGTGTATAAGGAGTTGTAGTCACCCCTTTTACAACGAGATCTTGAATAAAGTGGCAGTCAATTTCAATATGCTTAATTTTCTTATGGAATGTTTCCTTTTATGCAATATATATAACTATTAGGTTATCACAATGCATAGACATTGGTTCTTGAACTTTCACTCTTATCTCATTAAGAAATGATCTAAGTCACATCATTTCATAAGCTATCTCAACTATTGACCTATATTCTGCCCTGGCACTGGAGCGGGAAACAACATTTTGCTTTTTACTTTGCCAAATGACTAGATTTCCCCCAACATAGGTGTAGTAACTTAAGGTAGATTTTTTATCTTCTTTGTCACCTACATAGCCAGAATTTGAAAAGGCTTCTATCTACATGAGCCTTGTATACCAAAACCCCTTCTAGGTGGTCCTTTGATGTATGCAACTACTCATTGTGCACTAGTCCAATGCACCTCTCTCGATTCATGCATAAATTGACTTAGTAATCCAACAGTATATGCTATATTAAGTCGCATAACAATGAGATATATCAACTTGCCAACTAACCTTCGATACCATTCTGGGTTAGCCATTTTCTAAGATGACTTATCCAAAAATAGAGGATTCTATTCTATAAGAGTAATTTCAGGTTTGCAACCAAGATAACCTATTTTTACTAACAAATTCAAAGTATATTTGCTCTGAAACAACATCATCTTCCCTTTCGAGTATGCAAACTCAATTCGATGATTGACTATACTGGAAAGAATTATACAAATAAAATTAAGGCTAACAACTAGAGAGAAAGTCTTAACATAGTCGATGTCATATGTCAAAGTAAAGTCACGAACAACAAGGTAGACTTTATATCTATCAATTGACCCATCAACTTTGTACATGACGGTAAAAAACCACTTACAAGAAACAATATTCGCTTTAGTAGGATAAAGTATTAATTCCCATCTGTCACAAGACCAAAGTACATTACTTCATTTAGCTATAAAGTCTCCTGATAGGTCATTGGTATAGAATCAGAAAAAATGGCCAAGGAAAATGTTTGACATGAAGGTTAAGATGGTCATAAGATACAAAGTGTGAGAGAAAGTCTCAACATAGTTGATGCCATATGTCAATGTAGAGTCATGAACCACAAGACAAACTTTATATCTATTTATCGACCCATCAACTTTGTATATGATGGTGAAAAACCACTTGTAAGAAACAATATTCACCTCAATAGGATAAAGTACTAATTCCCATCTGCCATGAGACCAAAGTATATTACTTCATCATCTATAACTTCTTTCCAACATAGTAGCTGTAAAGCCTCTTGATAGGTCTTTAGTATATAATTAGAAGAAATGTCCAAGGAAAACATTCAACATGAAGGGTAAGATAATCATAAGATATGAAGTGTGAGATAGGATGGTTAGTGAAAGTACAACTACTTTTATGCAGAACAATGGGAAGATCGCCAAATAATGGGGGATTTGCAAATGGGGACTTAGCAGGCGAATCTATGGAAGGTGATAGAGGTCGGTAGCATTGTTAATACACCTATAATGGATGGGAGAAGGTAGTAGTAGTGCCACAAAGAGACACATCACTGATAGGTATTGAAACAGGGAGGGGAACAGATTCAAGGGAATTAGGACCCTCAGAAAAAAAGGTTGGTATTTAAAACAGGTGATATCTGCAAAGACATAATATCTTCTAGTGAAAGGATGATAACATTACACCCTATTTGTGTCCCGAAATACTTAATAAAGACACATTTTATGGATTGGGCTGAAAGTTTATCTAATATAGGAGAAAGATCCTGAACAAAAGCCACACACTCAAACCTATGAGGAGTTAAAGTAAAGAGTTCATTTTCAAGACAAAGATAACGTAGAGGAATTCCACCCTTAAGAGGTGTAGAGGGCATACAATTTACCAAATAAGAGGTAGTAAGAACAACATTAGATTAAAGATATTTAGGTACCTTCATTTAAAGAAGAAGGGTACAAGCAATATCTAAGATATGTTGGTGTTTACATTTAGAACCTTATTTTATTGAAAGGTGTGAGGGTAAGTAGTTTGATCAATAACACCCAAAGAGAAACAAAAACGTTGAAAATTATTACTAACAAATTTCAAGGCATTGTTTGTCCATAAACATTTTAATGTAACAAAAATTGAGTTTTAATCTTTGAAAAATAATTCTAAACCACATTTAAAATATTCTAATGGTCTTTCAAAAGATAAATTCAAGAAACTCTTGAAGAATCATCAACAAAAACAATATAATAGTGAAAACCAGTAATAGATGATACAAGACTAAGACCCTAGATATTACAATGCACTAAATCAAAGATACGAGTACTAAAGGCAAGTTGTAGACGATGAAAGATAGTATGACAATGTTTTTCTAATTTTTTTTTTGTGTACGACTATGTTTTCCTAATTGACATAACTTAAGAGGGGTTTGTGTTCCTAGAAAATCTTAGAAAAGGAAAATTTGGAAAAAAAAATTCGGATTTTTAAGCATTTGTGCATCCTAAAATATGTGAAAAAATTTTAAATTTTTTCATCACTAAGTATAGATTTTTTTTCTTCTTTTCCCACTTAATGTGCAAAGGAAAATCCCTATAACCAGTGAAAATTTCATCACAACATACTCCTTTAACCTTGTGCGTCTTGTTTGACCTCTCTCAACCTTCGTTGAACTCTTGACTATGCGGAAGATCTCGACACTCCCCTGACTTATGTCCAACCTCCCTTAACTTTCACCATTTACATCTGACTACTCCCAATCTCCCTCAACATTTGTTTATCGATGACTACAAGGAAGATCATGCAATGTCCTTGCAACCATTGACTACTCTTGACCTTCATTGAACACATGATTGTGTCGAAGGACATATTCGACTTCATCCCTCACAAAAAACCCCTAACCTTGTGAATTCTCAACTTCTTGCCACTCACCCCTTGACTTGAGTCATTGCTTGACTCCTAATTCCGCAATGACAATGTCTCCCCTTCTGTGTCACCACTGGAGAAAGATGGAAGGGTCAAAGAAATAAAATAAATAAAAAATAAAAACCAAAAAATACATGTAAGTTTAAAAAATATTAACCCATGATATATACATATAGTTAATATATACAACTTTCTTAGCAAATCAGAGTGTCATGACATTATAAATAATACTGACTCCATGTTATTAACTAAGAGACAATAATTGCATTATCCACATACTAGTCATCATACATGGCATCCATAACAATGGGAGGAAGATGAGATTGTCAAAGTTCTGCACCCACAATAAGTTGATCTTTTCATTAATATTTTATGATCCTACTAAGATTCTTTCCCAAAGATTCACCAAAGGCCACTAGTATCACAAAAACATGCAAGAAGAAGATCTGATCTGGTTCAGAAAACCACAAATGTGTTGGATCCTTGACCAACACAGCAATAGCATTACCCACACATCCACCTAGGCACAAACAATGAAAAATAGAGCACAAAAAATGTGGACGCACAGAAATGGAGGAAGAATACAGTGGCTACCTAAATCACTAAGGAGATCAGTGTTGCAGCAAACTATGCTGCCAATCACTTGAAGGTGGATTGGGTGGAGTTGACCAACGAAATGAGGGGCAGAAGTCCTTATTGGTGGCCTAGGATGGAAAGAGAGAAGAAAAAGGGAACGTAGAATCATAGTGGTGGTTGGGAAAATGGAGGGTCATTGGTGGACTTGGACTGGCCCCAGGTGGCCAGCAATGATGGTGAAGTTAGGGTGGAAAAGAAAACCAATAAGGTAGGGTGACCTTGTACATTGTTTGATTAGAGAGAATAATCTGATTAATTCCCTAATTAATGGAGATCACAAGTATTCAGTCGATCATAGATACCCTAAGACAAATAGATATCCAGTAACCCAAATATCCACTCAAAGTGTGATTGTCTGGGATTCCTAATGACTCCAATAGACATAGAAATAACTCATGGATGGAAAACACTTAATGAAATGGTTAAACTCTGGCATACCTGTGAACCCTTCCTGAAATCCTTTATATGAACTTCAGGCATCATACGTCCTGAGTATCGTCCATTACCATGTGGACCAGGATCTTTGAAGCTGAAAGGAGTCATGTAAATGTGCAGTTATAAACATGATAAGCAGAGATGATCTTCTGTAGAAGAAACACTTTCATTAATCACAATATGTTGTGGATTGAAACTCACCAGTCCACATAGCTTATATTTGTTTCCATAAGGTATCTATAAACATGATCAAAATCATGAAGGGGTATGCAGCTGTCAAAGGCAAAGTCAAAACTCAAAATTCTGAGCAAAATAAATATACACTGATTACCGAGAGAGAAAAGAAACAGCAGATCAACCTATCAGAAAGCAACACAAAATGCTGATTCTCAGGATCTTTGAGTGCATTAGAAAGTAGTCTTCTTTCTGCATCAACCATGGAGATTTCACCCCAAACAACCTACGTAATATGAATGTGGAAAGCTAAATAAGACAGTTTGCTTTGGTTGTTTCTTCCTCAAGAATTTCAAGAAAAAGCACAGAAACATTGTGTATTATTTTCTGTGCTAAAAAATGCCTAAAGACAACACTAGCAAAATGTTTCACCTAAAATCTAGATAAAATTATATACGTGAACATAAATTTTGAAAAACATTTGCAGGTAAATGAGATTTGATGCACCTTATCACTGCGGATTTCACTATCTGCAAAGAGTGGACTCACATGATTTGGTTTCTCTTTTGATGCATGGATATAAATAGAGAACCTACCCTCATGGCCCTGTTGATTATAACAAAAGATCAGGAAATCACATCCAGGAAATTGCGATTAGGTGTTAAGCTCAAAACAAATCACATTTGTTGCCCTATATTTCTGATATAGGGTGATCCTAGCATGCTTTGCATGTGGCACACTTCATGTTTTTCCTTTTAGATAGATGTGAATTAACATTTTGGCTATCTATACCATATTGTAATTTATAAAAACAAAACAATTTTCATCAAATGGAAATAATCTATCAATACACTAATGTGCCGTCCCTAGACTTCCCCATATAGGATGGTTCTTATAAATTCATATGCCAAATACAATTTTATTTTGAGGATCTCAAGAGTGATTAGTGTCCTGACTCCTTTAGCACGACTGTCATGGTTTAGAAATACACCGAAAGTATTTGTGAAAGCTTCACAAGCATATATTTCAATCAATACATTCCCCATAAGCATACTAACAACAATATAAGAAGTATAAATTAGTAAAGAGTTTGAGACAATATATCCACATTATGAAATAGAATCATTCCAGGAAAGGTTATGTTTGGAACTAGTTTTCAACCAAGGATCAATCATACCTAGAAAGCAAAGAAAGTTTTCCAATCACTCCTACAATGAAGATGCACCAATGCTTTAATCCCAATGTGAAATTGACAATATGAATTATTTCTTCCTGTTTACTCTTATTTATTACAAAGATTATGCTAGATTATTTACTCTTGATTCTTTTTATTATTTCCAACCATGAGTTTTCAATATTCATCTACTTCCTTTGGTTCCAATAAATTTATTAATTTTCATTTCTAACAAGTACATCCATGGTTATTCTTTAGACATGGTAAAAACATCTAAGACAATGTACTGCAGTTAACTTCAATTGATGCAACTCTTTCTCAAATTTGAATAAATTCATTTCTTAATTTATCTATTAGATATCAACACTCATCTATCGTAACATTCTCATCTCAGTCATACTCAATTTTTTCCACATGTTCAGGTTTAACAAACATTGTGTCCTGAAGCATAACTAAGAAAATAAATATCTTATAAAATTTCTTTTAATTTTAGGATTTTTTATCACATAATACCATCTCTTATGCACATCTAACAAACATTGTATCCTGCAACTAAATTTCTAATGCACATTTCTCTTAAGGCCTGTTTATGTATGTCAAAAATCTAAGAAACAAAAATTTAGAAAATAGAAAAGGAAAAAGAAATGGAAAATTAGGAAATGAAAAAAAATTTAAAACTGTTCGTATATATTGCAAAAATTTCAGAAAATTAATTTAAATAAAATTTATAAATATTCTATCTTTTAACATTTCAAACATAATTCTACATTTTTAGTATAACCACGAGTTTAGTAATGATCGAGAGAGGTTGAGAAAGATGCACGAGATCAAAAGAATATGTTGTGATGAAATTTTTATCAATTACAAGAATTTTCTCGACCTAATAGGTGAAAAATAGCAAAAAAAATCTTTACTTATATGATGAAAAATTTTAATTTTTTTTCACATTTTCTAGGATGCATAAACACCCAAAAGTCTAAAAAAAAATTTAAAATTTTCCTTTTCCAAAACTTCCTAAGGGTACAAAGCCCCCTCATCCTTGCAAATTTATAAATACTCTTTCACCTTTGTTTTGTATTAAATCTATCATATATCCCATTACCATTCTTTTGTCTTTCTTTATGTTAATTTTTACTTCTGATTTTCACTAGTCCAACATTCAAGAATAAGTTCATTATATTTCTTTTCTCTTTATCTTTTGAACATATTTATTTTTCCACCAAGTTTATTGACTTGGTACATGATTCTAACATCTGATATTGACTTTTTTGTAGTAAAATCCTCTCTTATTGTATTTTTACCTCTTGGCACTTTCCATACATAAATATTTTATGATTTGATCATATCCTCAATTCTATTTCCATGACCATCTAGACCCCTCCTTTAACAAGTTTTCTACTAGTTTGCATAACTTAAATTGTTCATATCCCACAGGTCACATAATCCAGCATGTCATGAACATTCAAAATATTACTAAATGCAGGAAACCGTATGCTTGTTATTTATCCTCAAATGTGAGAAACATATATTTGAACTGCATTACCACTTAAATTTTGTACTTCTTTCTCATAATCCATCTGTCGAATTGCACATGAAATCTCTTGTGCGTGCAGAGGGGGTGGTCACACCATGATACCAGTTTCTTACCATTTACGTTTCAAGTCAAAGCACATACAAAAATCCCGGAAAAATGGTAAAGTATAACAAAAAAGACACATAGATAAATGGATTTAAAAAATACAGAGAGCACATGGTATATTAAAATTCTGTACCTGGAAGAAATTCTCCCATAGCCTCTCAAATGGCAGTCTACCCAGAGTTAAAAACATGAAAGCAATCTTACGATTTTTTGTTGGTTCTGAGGGCAATGAAAGAATTTCCTTGAACACTACCCGAGAAATGAACTCTTCGTCTGACAGCTCTCTCCGTATGGGAGGAAGCCATTCCTTAAATTGTTCGCAGATGCTCGAAGTGAGTAGGTAGCAAGTTGAAAATTCTCCAGGTGGGAAAATATAAGCCCCAATCAGCAAGACGCAGGCCAAGCAAACTAAAATGATTATCCAATTAGGCCTTCTAGCTGTGGAACGGTGACGGTGACCAGGCACATGTCTGTCCCCAAGCTCAAGTTGCCACCCTTGATGTACCTTCATTTTGAAATCCTCGGAGCCCAATTTAAATGCGTTTCTTGTGCAGATGCTCCATTGCAGTCAAGGCATTACAGGAACACGTCACTGGATGAACGAACACAATTAGACACCAGAAATCACATATTAGTGTGCTTTTTCAGCTTGACAAACACAGAAAAATTCTCTAAGGCAATAAATCCACATAAGGATGGATCAGCAAAGTCACCAGTCTTGAGATTAACGATCCAAAAAGCAAGCAATTCAACATACGAAACTAATCATCCAATTTACAAAGAAGAAATATGCCAGAAAGGAAGGGATGGGGAAGAGAGGATCATAGGACGTGAACAAAACTGCAAACAAAATGCAGTCCCTCCCTACGTGACACGATAAAGAAATCTAAAACAAAGCAACGTTTTCATCACTGAAAAATTAGCATTTCATTATCATTAAAAACGCAAGATTAAGCTGAACCTTCGCGAACATCTCTCATCACACGAAGCCTCCGATCCATAACAGAAACGCAAATCCACGCAAGTCAACTCCATCGATCCTCCGCACATTCTCCTCCCGAAGATTCGAAAAAGAGCAGCGTACCTTACGAGCCGTAGGTCGCGGATATCTGTGGGGAGATCCGGAACAGACGACACACAGCTTCCGATCTGGAACTCCTCTTCCACGTTCGCGTTTCTATCTCTCCCCCTCGCTCTCCGGAACCAGAGAGCTAGTCTTGTCGAGGTTGCGGAGCCAAGTGTGTCTTCCTTTTTGTGCATTCAAATCCGTGCCGTCCGTCGGAGGCGGGTAGGTGGAAGTCGGAACGAAGAAAAACGACCAGGGAAGGACGAGAGGAAGACGCGGGTGTGGAGAAACGGCGGAGAATGGACGGTCCAGATTGGGCGACGTTGTGGGGTGGACGGGACGATCAGATCTGCCGGGTTCTTCTATGACTTCCTTCCTCCACCACCGTCCGTGGACGCTGGTCTTTTTGCGCTTTTACGTTTTTTCATTTTTACAACGTTATTATTATTATTATTATTTTTTGAAGATTACGATATGATTTTTATAATTACCAAGTGCAAAATGTTGTATTAAATATTATGTTCCTGATGAATTTAACTGGTCATGCGCTTGAGACGGAAGGGGTTTCAAAATGACGGCAGCAGCCAACCGGAGTTCACGGACAAATGAATGTCCGATCCGGTCTAATCAGGCAGACGACTTTGGTGACTTTTTTCATGGTTTGGTTGACTGTTTTTTTTAACAAAGATAAGATTTGTATACTTTGAATTTACGGTAAAAATGAAATAAATGAGTTGTATCATTCAAGGTATAATACATATGGGTGGAAATGATATAAATACAGCTCCAATCATTCGTGATTAACAACTAAGGGTCACATGAATATCATAATATGGTTGACGTCATTTATTTATTTATTTATTTACGAGGTGAGATCTAAAAACTCAAGAAGAATACAAAAAAAAAAAAAGGGAAATCAAAAAAATGAGATCCAAAGAAAGAGCAAGAAATTAGCTTAAAACCACGTTGACAAAATGCAAAAAAGAGTAAACTCAAAAATAGGTGGCCATTGAACTAGTTAGATTTTTGAGTCAACAAATTAGACTTAAAGCACCCACAAGCCCATTTCATTCCTTGGACGTGCGGTAAATGCTTAGAGTTCTTGCAATTTAATAGTCAAAAATGATACATCTTTTCAATAGATAGAAAAATTGAGAGACTAATTTTAAATGTTCTGTTTAAAAATAAGGTTTACAAATATTTTTATTACATAAAATATATATTTTAATAAATAATAATTTTTACTGTAATTGTTAGATAAAAAAATAAAAAAATAAAAAAATTCTTATCTCAAAAATTATATCAATAAAAAAATATAAATTTTAAATTTATCTAAATTATTAACTTTACCCAACAAAACCAAAATCAATTAATAGAAACTTCCGATGGACATGTTGGAACCAAACACCAATTTTCCAAATTGATTTTCTCGAGTTCCTTCTGACGCACGAAAGTCGATTGCATGTCCTTTTTTCCACTTTTTTTATTTGATTTCTCTACGACCAAACGTCCCGCGGAAGGTTGGAAACTCTTCCTAAGTTGATTAAGTCAAATTAATTATCCCAAGTTGACTTAGTCAACCAAGCCAGTTGTATACGACACCCTGTCTCGTTGATTGATCTAAATGTTACGCCAGGTGTGCAAAATGTTTAATTACCTTTTTAAGCAAGGGGTTTTGTATCGGATTTTGATTAAATTAATGTAGATAGAAATAAATAAGGATTCGTGTACATCGTAATGAACAGATACAAAAGTTAATTAGTTTAAAATACTAAAATTAGGTTAGCAATTGCAATACAAAAACCTTATTTGGTTAGGGTATGAAATCAGTGGATATAATGATAAGAAGGAAAATTAATATGGTACTCTTGTAGGAAAATAAATGGGTGGGAGAAAATTCTAAGTTAACGAGAATAGTAGTTTGAAATTGTGACATATTGGAAAAAATAAGTGTAAAGGTGTTAAAATTTCATCTTAAAATCAATTAGCAATGAATGAAAGAATTTTTTATATTTCAAGTTCAACTTTATTCTTTACATTGATAAATGTAAGACTATTTAACACTTTCTCATTTATGGCTTATTTTTAATTTTTTTATGTCTACAAATATCAACGGTGAATGTGAGTGAATTGAATTTGATTTCATGTTAAAATTTAAAAAATTAATTGATTATTTAGTAGACTATAACATACTTTTACGGAGGATTTTGTGTCTTTTAGAAATCAATGAAAAGAAAAATTTAAAATTTTTTCATTATTGAAATATTAAAGAAATGAAAAATTTTATAAGATATCTTATGAAAATTTATATTTAATTTTTTTTAAATTAAAAATATTCTAAATTTTTAAAATTTTAATAATAATTATTTTTTTAGATTTTACTTTTCATTAATTTTAAAAGAGCACAAACCCTCTTCCTTAGGTTCTCACCGATGACTTTTAAACCACACACATGCTGTGCGAGCATGGTATCTGTGCTATTTTCAAAAGGTTATGACAACTAATAAATGATCTTACGAATTTGTAACTGAAGGGCATATCAATTAAGAACTTGTACCTTTTTTTTTAATCAAAAGTCTCCAATCTATTTAAGGGAAGGGGGCCAAACAAAAAGCTAACTTGTAACTTAAATTGTGGAAATGATTTCAAGCCTTCTTGTGGTTGAATGTTATAAATTTTAGTGAGATTTGTGGTTGTGAAGTGAATGCTAGTACTTTGATTTTTTTTTGTGAAGCGTTTTAGCTACCATAGCAGATTTTCAAATAATAAAAAATATAAAGAAATCAGTATTTATGAAAATGAAAATAAAAATAATAATAAAGAAACTTATATGAAAATATAAAATGATAAAAAAAATGAAATAAAAAAGTAATTAGTATTTACATGATTTTCCTATTATAGTAAATTTTTATCGATATTTATCAAGCTTTCATTAACGAAATATTTAAATAGCAATTAAATTTTAGTTAAGTATTCATATAGATTTATTTTTTAAACATTCCTATAAATTCCTATCAAATTTAACAGACACAAACACCCAACTTTTTAATTTATGTTATTTTTTGTATGTGCACAAACAATCCTATAATTCTACAATTTCTCATTAAAACTCGTCATTTTCATTTATCATTGAGACACCCAAATTTTGAACACACTAGACCCACATATTCAAGGCTTCATAGCGGTCCATTGAATTATTAAAGTCCAATTATTATCACATTTTATCAGTTTGGACCCTTAAAACATATTATTACGGCAATGCTTGCTAATTGGGCCAAAGGCCTATTTCCTCTTTCAAAAGAGAGATACATCCTTCTTTAGGCTTGCAAAACTCATTTGCTTATTCATTTGCTCAGTTTAGACCAAAGGCCTACTAACAACTTAGACGAGTTCGACGAGTTCACCTCAATTACTAAGGATATGTGAAAAATCATTACTCCAACATCTGAATACTAGTTGTCTGTCATCTTGATTGGTTGCAAGTCCAATACCCTTAAAATCCTCAAAATCACTTTATCACGTAATTATTTGAATTAAAAATTTAATTACGTAATTAATTTATTTAAATTAAATCACTTGATTGAAGCTATGAAATCTTTGATTAAATTAAGTTAAATTTGATTGATAAGTCAGACCCAATTGACTGCACCTATTTGGCTAATTGAACTCAATTGGCTAATCAAATTGGTCTCAGATCACCCAAACTGCATACTGGTTAGAGCCACTCAGCATCTAGGTCACACCCATACTGCACCTGGATTGCACCCGGCTCAACCCCGCGTGTCGAGGCTCACAGCACCCGAGTCCAGCCGACTCACCCAAATGGCCGAACCCATACGCACCCAGGTCCGCACGCACCACACACCTGTGTTAACCTAGTCCGATGCATCGGTTCGCTCGCACCAGCCCAACCGCACGCACCCACACGCGTCCGCTCGCCCAACCGAGCGACGCGCACCAGACTCGGCCGCGCGGTCGTCACCTTCCTCGCCCACGAAAGGCTGCTTCGCCTGCTGAAAGTTGCACCGCCGGTCTGCAATCGCTCGACGCTGCTACCGCTGCCGCCCTGTCGCCAGAGAGCTTGTTGCATCCGCGCGACCTCGCGTACGACGGAGCTCCACCAGCTTTTACAGTAGAAAAGCCCAATGGACGCTCGACAGGGAAAAGCTCGCCTGCAACTTGCACCGCCAGCCGCTGCTGCAATGGGACAGCTTGACCGGCCGGACGATCGGAGAAGGACGCGTCGAGGAGGACCGGGAGGGAGGAGAAAAAGGGGTCGGAAAGAGGAGAAAAGGGGGGAGAGTTTTTGGGTTCGGAAGGAAGGAAGCCGTTGCAGCCCGCGCAGTCGCCTCCGCCGCGTCCGAACATCGATGAAGCTCTCCTCAGCCGCCGGACTAGGTATTGATCGACCCCCTCTCGGCTCCCCTTGCTGGTTGACCATGAATGCGCGGCTTCGACTAAGCCGCCGGCCCCTCCTCTCCGTCGTCGTTCAACCAAGGCCTCCGGATGAAAAATCATCCGTCGAGGCGAGGGTGCGTCTGTGCACCCTTCCTCCCCACAAATCTTTCCTTCGCCGGCCAGATGAGAGGACGGTGTCATCCTCTCCCCTTTTTCCCTTCCTCGAATAGCCCACGGGTCACCCCGTCCGTCCACTCCTATAGCAGACCGCTGGCTCCTCTACGCACGCGGCAACCTTCCCTAGATGGCTCCATTCACGGCCGACTCATCTCCACCACCTGAGCTTCGATCGCCGTCTACGCTTGCTCGCCGCAGCCTCCGCGCGAGGCTCGACTGCATTGCCCGCACGTCGATCCTCCATTCGCGGCTGACCTCACCGCCGCTCCCTCACCGTCTACACTCGCTTGTCGCTGCCTCCCCGCGAGCTCGCCGACTGTCTGCACGGTCGATCCCACCGACGATACAACGAAATCCCAAATCGTTATAACGAAATCGTCCATCGGTATAACGAAACCCTGCTGCCCGCGCGCACCACCCTCAGCCGATAGCACTGCTCGCACGCACCTCCCTCGGCCGACCGCACCGCTCGGTCGCACTGCCCGCACATGATTCCCGGGAGGTCTTCTTCCCCGACGCCGGCCGTCGACGCCCGCCACCCAATCGGCTCGGGCCATTGACTCCACCTCTCCAAGCCTACCAGAAACCGACCGAAAACGCTTGCACAGTATCGCACGCGCCGAGACAAAGCAGGCACCCTCGGATCACCCTTTCGAGCGTCATCTCCTAGACCTCCGGCGAGTCTAGGCTGCCGCGCCGCCTGTCTGAGGAATGTCAACCTTAGTTTCAACCTTCTCCGATGAGTTGAACCCACGGAAAGGGTGTGGGAAGCTCTCCTCCCGTCGAGAGGAACCAGACGACGTCTTCAAATCGAAGCTGAGCACCTGTCCAAGCTCCGGTGAGCCAAGATTACCGGTTAAGGAAGATATATTTTGATGATATTAAATATAATTTATTTTCTTAAGTCACGAGAGAAGTTATTGTACAACAAAATTTGATCATTAAGTTAAGTCATGTACTTGGTATTTTAGAGTACATCTAGTATAATATAAGCTGAACAAATAAGCTTCTAAGTCCTTAATGGAAGTTTCGTCAAAATTAAGCTAATATAAATGGAAGTTTCGCTAAAGTTAAGTTAAATACAGTTTTGTCAGAGTTAAGCTAATACAAATGGAAGTTCTGCTAGAGCCAATAAAAAATCCTGAAGTCTATAACTCCACGGCTCGTCGTAAAGGTAAGATCATAAGTCTACGACTTGTCGTAAAGTTACGACCATAAGTCTACAGTTCGTTGTATAATTATCATACTTAGTAATTACACTTAAAAAAAAATTACACCTTAGACAGAAACATTCGAAACATAATTCAGATATCTAAATTTTCCTGTAATACAATAAATCTTAGAAATTCCTCGTAGATCAAATTCAGATAACCATTTTCAGCAAAACGTTATTTCGAATTGACTTCAAAAAAAATTAAAACATTATTTAGATATCCAAATAGTTATCCAAATTATTTCTATACTCCAATATGCTTAAGAAATTCCTCTCTAGTCATTTTCAGATATTCATTTTTCATTAAAATAGTATTCCAAATTTTGTTCAGAAAATAATAGAAATATAATTTCTTATTACAACTTGTTTTCAAAATGAAATAAATCGGTTAGAAAAAGTAAATCCCATAAATTAAGAACTCAACATTGATCATATTGAGCATATATTATTATTGACATATAAAATCTTTAATTGATGGATTTGTAGGAGTTTTTTGCAGGAACAAAGGATTAAAGATATGCAAATTTAGAGCAAGAAAAACAAGTTTTCAAAATTCAAATTGAAAATTCAAAAATTGGCTCATGATAGAAATACATGGAAATATGTTATTTTTAGCAGTTCAGTCTTTATAAAAAGACTATAATGCAAGGAGAAAAGACACGTCTGTGTGTGTGCTTTTGTTGAAGGAATTTTTGTAGATTTTTCCTATACTCTTACTATGTGTGCTTTGCAGGATTACTTGTGATTTTGTGTTCGAATTTTCAATCTCACTTAGTATTGCAAGATTTGCAAAAGTTTACTCACCGAACTGTGGTGAAGCATTGCAAACAAGGTGTGTTTGTAATGAATAGATTTATTTGTTGAGCCTTAAAAATAAATACTATAAGAGTTTTTCTTTGCTAAGCCTGGAGAAGCAAAGAGGTGCAAAAGTTGGGGTGTGAACTTGTAAAACACTCAAAGTGATAGTAAAAACTCCTAAGGGATGGCCTTAGGGAGTGGACTAGCTGTGGTTTGGGTAAACCACTATCAAATCAGTGTCTCTATTTTTTAATTTCTGTTTTACTCTATTTTTGTGTTTGATTTTTGGGTGTTTCATTATTTACCCCCCTTTAGTGAAGTCATTCGATCCTAATAATTGATATCAGAGCTTTGTTAGTCTCAGTTGAGATTTAAAAATCTCGAATTTAAATGACTTCTGGATTATATTTGGTTGAATGATAGAGTGTGCATTGTTGGGATATACCCTCGCGACCTTACTTTTGGTTGCCTGGCGCTCCTCAACCCGTATGCGTCCGAACAACACACGTCTCCTTGAGTTACTCATCGGCAAAGAACACTCTAGCTCTCTCTCGCTGTTCGTGGTGGGAAGAAATAGAAAGGTGGAAGAGAAGGAGGAGGAAGAAGGATGTGACACACGGATTTACCAACTCATTGCCAACCGACAGCCTTAAGGACACATTTGATTACCGGGACCTGCTTCCACTTGTGTGCCGTCTTTGGCCACTCCTGGTCTCCAACCAGCTATCGCTGGAGTGACACAGTTGTCGAAGCTTCTGGGCTAGCTGCTAGCTGACCAATCGGGTGACTCTACACATTCTGCTAATCTTCGTTGTTGTTCGGTCCTCGCCTTCTTGTACCTTTATGTAGGTCCATAGACTAAGCTCCATAGACTTAAGGTCGTAAACTTAAGTCGTAGACTTAAGGCTATAAACTTAAGGTCCTTTACACATGCTCCTAGTACTTTGCACAACTGGATTCCCGATACGCGGTTGCTGGCCTGTGAACCTGGCTTCCTCCTACTCTCTTATGAAAGTCTGTCTTCACTCTACAGCCTTGACACTTCAGCATCCAGGTTCCTGCTACGCGACTACCAGCTTGTGGACCCGGCTTCCTCTTGCTCTCTAGCGGAAGACCGTCTCCACACTCTGTAGCCTCAACAATCTCCCACTTGGAGACTGTCTTTCACATAATTTCCCGGTTTCCTATAGCACCCTTCACCTTTTGGAGATTCAGGTTCCCCTCTTCGATTTGTTCTTAGATGAAATGATACCTCATCGTTATGTGCTTGGATCTAGAGTGGAACTTCGGGTTTTCCACTAAGTAGATGGCGGATTGGCTATCGCAGTTTAGCACACTGTGGTCCTACCAGTGGTCGAGTTCGACTAGTAGGTTTTCTAGCCAAATCATCTCCTTTGCCGCTTCTGCAACGGTCATGTATTCTACCTCAGTGGTGGAGAGGGCAACCATGCCCTACAACTTGGATCTCCAACTCATAGCTGTACCCCTCATGGTAAATACGTACCTTGAGGTGCTCCGAAACTTATCTATGTCTCCGCCCAGATTCGAGTCACAAGAATCTGTCAACTTCATTGACCCTCTCTAGTAGCATAGATCAAATTTAGAGGTATCATAGAGATATTGTAGTATCCACTTCATGGCATGCCAGTGTTTGGCACCCGGATTGCTCATGAACTTGTTGACCATCCCGATGGCATGTGCGATGTCCGATTGGGTGCATGTCATGGCATACATGAGGCTGCTCACAACAGCCACATATGGAATCTAGGTCATCTCCTTCCATTCCCGCTCCGTGCTTGGTGATTACGTTTTTGACAACTTGAAATCGGCTCCTAGAGGAAGATCCATCTTTCTCTCATCTATGATGTTGAATCTCCTAAGTACTTTCTTCACGTACTTCTCCTAATTCAACCTTAACGTGTCGGCCTTCCTATCTTGAATGATCCACATCCCAAGGATCTGTTAAGCCTCGCCCATATCCTTCATATCGAACTTCCGGTTGAGCTGACCCTTCAGCTTCTAGATCTCCTCTATGCTAGAGCTCGCAATCAACATGTCATCTACATAGATCAGTAGGATGACATAGCACTCCTTCATCATCTTGATGTAGCAGCAGTAGTCTGTATTACACATGTTGAAGCCCACGATACAGATGAAGCTATCGAATTTCTTGTACCATTGCCTCGATGTCTGCTTCAACCTGTACAGACTTTTCTGTAATCTACAGACCAGTCCAAATTTACTATTGGTTTCCTCGTACCCATCCGGTTGCCACATGTAGATCTCCTCGTCCAAATCACCATGAAGAAATGTCATCTTCACATCCATTTGTTTCAGGAACAAATCCTTAGCTGCCACTATGTTCAAGACAATCCTCACCATAGTCATCTTGACTACTGGAGAGAACACATCCATGTAATTAATGTCCTGAACTTGTTGGTACCCATTGACAACAAGCCTGACCTTGTATTTCTTACTGTCGTTTGGTTGTTCCTTCAGTCTGAATAACCACTTGCTGCCAAGTGCCTTCTTACCTTTTGGTAGTGGAGTTATCTGCCATGTTTGGTTCTTTTCTAGGGATTGCATCTCTTCCCTCATGGCTAACTCCCACTAGTCCGCGTCTTTCACTTCAACCACCTCGGGGTAACTCCTCGGTTCATCGTCATCTGTCAATAGCAGGTAATTAAAAGATGGTGTATACTTGTCCAGAGCCCTAGAGACCCTTGTTGATCTTCTGGGTCCTAGCGAAACCATCCGAATCTCTTGCTCCAATTGCCAATCCTCTTTAGCCAGTCATCGGGTGACTCTACTTGGTTGTCGCTCAATTGATTTCGCATCTGAGCCTTCGACAGACCTACCATCAGTCTCCTAGGTTTGCTCTATTTGTTCTCTGGAAATCTGGTTGTCTCCTATCGACTTCTTGTCCTGCTCGTTCGAAACTCGTGAGGGGCCCCAACTTACTTCATTTTGCAGCCAGCTCTGGTCTTTCGGTTGCCACTCTTTTGCAGTCGATTGTCGGGTGATGCTACCCAGTTGTCGCTCGACTAACTCTACACTGCTATGCTTGTACAGGTGCTTTTCTTCAAACACGACGCCTCTTGCACGAACCACCTTCTTAGCTTCGTCATCCCAGAGCCTGTAGCTAAGATAATTCTGTCCATACACAATGAAGTAGTACTTCCTTGATTTTGAGTCCTGTTTATCCCTCTTGTCCTCATTGACATGCTGATAGGATAAACACTCGAACACCTGTAGATGAGACAGGCTCACCTCCTTCTCACTCTACAGCTCTTTCGGAATTTGAAAGTTAATCGGGACTGATGGCCCCCGATTTATCAGGTAAGCCGCTGTGCTGACGGCTTCTGCCCAGAACGTCTTTGGGAACTCAATGTGTAACCTCATGCACCGAGCTCTCTCGTTCAGCGTCTGATTCATCCTCTCGACAATTCCATTTTGCTACAGGGTTTTAGGCACCATCTGGACTCTCTTGATTCTTTTTTTCTCGTAGAAGTCGATGAACTCATTGCTAAGATACTCTCCACCGTTATCTAATCTAATGCACCTAACCTTTCTCCCTGTCTGATTCTCCACTTCTATCTTCTACTTCCTAAAAGTTTGGAAAACGTCTAACTTGTACTTGAGAAAGTGCACCCAGACTTTTCAGGTACTGTTATCAATAAACGTGATGTAGTATTGGGATCTGCCTAACGAGCGGACAGGTGTCAGCCCCCACACGTTTGTGTGAACCAGGTCTAACTTACCCGATTTTGGCCCGTGTGTTGCCTTTGAGAAGTTGACTCTCTTCTGTTTCCCTAAAATGCAACTCTTCAGACGGACTTCCTTCAGTTTTGGAATCTTTCTGTCGGCTACCAATGCCTTCAATCCCTTCTCACTCATGTGTCCTAACTAGCAGTGCCATTGCCCAGACACTTCTGTGGTGGCTATCGCCATTGATGATTGGCTTTCCACCTCTCCTGCTATGAGATATAGGGTTCTAGTCCTTTGGTTAGATGCTACCACTCAAATACCCTTGGTCACCTTCTACTTGCTGTTGCCAAACCCAACATGGTGACCCTCCTCATCAAGTTGATTAATGGAGATCAAATTCTTGGCCAAATCTGGGACGTACCTCACATCCTGAAGTTTCCATGGTCCCTACTTTATTTGGATTCAGATTTTGCCTCATCCTAGAACGTTCAAACTTGAATTGTTGGCCAAGTATACCTTCCGTACTGGCATTTCACGGTAGTTTTGCAATAGCTCCCTCTGGTATGTCATATGGAACGACGCTCTTGAATCCATCACCCATGTGTTGACCGGATTGTCGACACAACAAATCAAGGCATCTCCTGCCTTATCTACCAACGCATTCACCTTGACTCCCTTGGTGGCATCCGCCCTCCTGGATTCTGGACACTTCGACCGGAAGTGTCTAAACTTCTCGCAGTTCCAACACTTGATTTCCACTCGGCTCTTGCTCTTGCTATGTGATTTCTGCTGGTTGCTGGAACTCTGGCCCCCAAACTTGCTGTGTCCCCTACTCTTCATAGTGAGCGTTGATGTCGACACTTCTCTGCTACTCTTCTGGTGGATGTCCTCGTTCAACACCAAATTTGTAATTTTCCCCATGTCTAGTCTTTCGTGTCCCAAGGAGTTGCTCATGGATGTCATCATGATTGGCCAGCTCAATGGTAGCGACGACAATAGGATCAACGCCCGAACTTTGTCTTCGAATACGATCTCTACTGAGTCCAATTGAGTTAGTATCGTGTTGAGCTCGTTCAAATGGTCGACTGCCAACATTCCCTCCTGCATCTACATATTGAAGAGTCTGTGCATAAGGAATACCTTATTAGAAACCGTCAGCTTTTTGTAGGTGTTGAACAGGGCCTTCATGATGCCCGTTGTTGTCGTTTCCTTAGCAATGTTGAATAGTATGTTCCTTGCCAACGGTAACCAAATCAGCCCTAGAGCTTTTTGATCTAAAAGCTCCCATTGTTGCTACTCTATCTTCTCCGACTTTCTTCTCGACAGTGGCTAGCGAAGATTTATTTGGTAAAGACTGTCTTCCATCTGCATCCTCCAGAAACTGAAATCTTTTCCATCAAACTTGGCTATGCTAAGCTTTCACTCCTCTACCATCACGAGCTTCTTTCAGATGCCAAGTTGATCTATCCTGCTATCGATTTCTACAGCTGATTTCCACCTTTTCTGTCAAATGTTGTCTACTCTGGACACCCACTTGTTTCTAGTGGCACTCTGCTTCGGACACTACTCTTCTCAGTCAAGTACCAGCCTGCTCTGCCTAGATTTCGGCTTCTCCACCTGAGATTGCGTTCCTGCTTCGTATTCTCCAACAATGGTCCCTTTTCAACCCAGAAGTTTTGATACCAGTTGTTGGGAAATACCCTCGTGTCCTTGCCTTTAGTCGCCCAACGCTCCTAAACCTATATGCGTTCTAACAACGTGCGTCTCCTTGAGTTGCTCACCGGTGAAGAACACTCTAGCTCTCTCTCACTGTTCATGGGTGGAAGAAATAGAAAGGTGGAAGAAGGAGGTGACATAGATTTACGTGATTCGACAAACTACCTACCCTACGGGGTGTTGGTTCTATCTTGCTCTTTGCGCCGCCAACAAGCTTACTTGCAAATCTCGCTCACTCTCTTGCATCACCAACAGGCTTTCTCGCAAGAAGACTCATTTACACTATCATACACACAATACAACACGTTACAACCTTATTTATAAGGCACATGTGAAAACCCTAAACTTAGCATACAAAGGACCCTTGAACTCATCGCCAACTGGCAACCCCAAGGACACATCCAGTTGCTGGGACTTGCTTCTGCTTGCATGCTATCTCTGGCCTCTCCTGGTCTCCAGCTGGCTGCCGTTGGAGGGACACAATCGTCGTAGCTTCTAGGCCAATTGTCGGTTGACCAGCCAGGTGACTCTACCTGTTCTATTGATCTTCGCTGCTACTTAGCCCCCACCTTCTCGTACCTTTACGCAAGTCTATAGACTAAGTTCTATAGACTTAAGGCTGTAAACTTAAGGTCATTTATACATGCTCCTGGTCCTTTATGCAACCCACTCCCTAATATGCGGCTGCTAGCCTATGAACCTAGCTTCCTACTACTCTTTGGCGGAAGCTTGTCTTCACTTTGCAGCCTCAATACTTTGGCATCCAAGTTCCTGCTATGCAGTTACCAGCCTATGGACCCGACTTCCTCCTACTCTCTAGCAAAAGACCATCTACACACTTTGCAACCTCAACATGCATAGGTCATATTTGTTTGATGGGAGAAATTATTCTTATTGGAAACATAGAATGGATGTCTTTCTGAAATCTGTAGATTTTATTATATGGAAGATGATTATGCATGGATATACAAGGCTAACTACTCCCATAGATGACTGGACTGAAGAAGAGTATAAGAGAGATCAATTGAATGCAAAAGGTTTGAACATGTTATTTTGTGCTTTAATTGCTGATCAATTTAATAAAGTTTTTACTTGTAAAATTGCCCATCAGTTATGGCACAACTTAGAAGTAACTCATGAATGAACAAACCAAGTGAAGGAAACTAAAATAAATTTACTTGTTCAAAAATTTGAATTATTTAGAATGCAAGAATTTGAAAATGTTGGAAACATATTTGCTAGATTTTTTGATATAACTAATACTCTGAAAGGTTTGAGACATGAACTTTCTCAACAAGAACTTGTGAGAAAAGTGTTGAGATCTCTCACATCTGAGTGGGAGAAAAAGACTACTGCCATTGAGGAGGCTAAGGATTTAAATCACTATTCCTTGGAAGAACTTATGGGAAATCTCATTTCTTATTAAGTTCGAATCAAAGCAAAGAAGGAAGAAATGAAAAATACAAAGTCTGAAAAGAAAAAGGAGATAGCTTTTGAGGTAAGTTCTGGAACTGAAACTGACTTAGTATTGACAATGAAGATTTTAGTTTAATGGTGAGAAAATTCAAGAAAGCTTGGATAAAAGGAAGGAAATCTTGAAACGACAACAAAGGAAAAGAAACTCTCGCCTACTATAATTGCAATAAGACTGGACATATTAAAAGAGTGTGTTTGCAGTGAATATGTTTATTTGTTGGGCTTTAAAAACAAATATTGTAAGAGTTTTTCTTTCTTGAGTCTAGAAAAGCAAAGAGGAGTAAATGTTGGGGTGTGAACTTGTAAAACACTTAAAGTGATAGTGAAAACTCTCAAGGGATGGACTTGAGGAGTGGACTAACCCTATTTTGGGTGAACCACTATAAAATCTATATCTCTATTTTTTAATTTCTGTTTTACTCTATTTTTGTGTTTGATTTTTGGGTGTTTTATTATTCACCCCTCGTTTAGTGAAACCATTCGATCCTAACACTATTGATGCCGCTTGTCTGAGAAATATTGACCATGCTTTCACCCGCCTCTCGTTTGAGAAATATCAACCACACTTTCATCCACGAGAAAGACGAGAAACAAAACCCTCTTAATGAGACGAACCCAATGGTGCCTTCAGATCCATGATTTGAGCCCATTTTCCTCAACCCTAATGAGGTCCATTGCTACTACTTTTTTTGACCCAATGACATGAATGATGAAGTTTGCCACCACTTTTGGTTTAATCGACTTGGAGATAGGCATATACTTCTCCAATATATATTTTAGTGCTTTATTTCGTTGAAATCAACATAATATTTCGTTATTGTGCTTGATTTATTTATGTGAATTTCTGGATTCATGTGAGACTTTGGGGCCTCCCCTTTTTCCTCCTCCCCACCACTTACTTCCAACTTTTCTTCACTCCCCTCTACTTTCAGAATAAACATCACCTTCCTAGTGCACCTATGACCTCGCTTGCATTGCTGATTGTAGTTGAAGTAGAGCCCTTGTTACCTTCACCACCCGTACTCTTTGTTTGAAATCTTCCTTATCAACAATCACTTGTATCTCTAACTTTAGGCTTCGATGGCACCTCTTCGTCTTTGTGTTTAGGGTTGATTTTGTTCCCTCACTAATGTTCCTTAGTCTTGAGATATTGAAAAGTGGCTAGCTTGATAGCTTCCTTGAGTGTCTTTAAGCAAAGAGATTTAATTACATAATGTGGTTTACACTTGAGACCACTAAGGTAGAGGTGTAATTGCATCTCCTTTGGAATATCCTTGACCTAGTTGCTTAGCATCTCCTTTGGAATATCCTTGACCTAGTTGCTTAGCATCTCCTTTGGAATATCCTTGACCTAGTTGCTTAGCATCTCAAAGGATTTGTGGTACTCCCCTAGGTTGTCTCCTTTGTTGAGCTTGGCCAACTCCTCCAAAGCATCTGAACCCTTAGGTCCAACTTTGGTTAAATTCAAAATATTATTCAACTTTGAAGATTCAGATTTGAGCATCTTGAGACCCATCAAAGATTGGTAACTTGACTAATAGCGTCATTTTCCTCTATTGGGGTCCTTTTTATTGGAAGCTCTATTGTCACCAAACTAGGGCTCTTCTTAATCTTCTTGGACTCTCTCCAAGAGCTTGTTCAACTCATTGTCAAAGGTTTATGAAAGGCTATCCAATTCCTCACAAAGATTTCTATGATTGATTTTCATCATGTTTTCTAAATTTTTCAACTCATTTCACACTTTGTCAATCTTCTCCTTTGACTTGAAGGTTTCCAGCTTTTGACCTCATCCTTCTAATGGTGGTTTCCTTGAAGTTGTCTTAAGTGTTACCTAACTTTGATACTAACTTAGTAATACCCGTGGTTGTTGACGTTTCCCTGAGATGAGTCTTACTTTTGGTGGATGTTGTGATGTCAATGAGCTCAAATAAAAAGCTAGCGAAAATAAGTAGAATAGAGGTAGAGAGAGAGACAAAAAAAAGAGAGGTAGAAGAACAAAGATATACTAAAAAGAGAAGGTTCAAGTGGCATGTGAATTTGGAAGAACTATTTAGGCAGTGTTTGTTAATGAGGTGAGGTGAGATTTTTGCTATGCAGTATTAGTTGTGCATAGTAATTATAGTAAAATAGAATAAACGTAGTAGTTTCTTTTATTGTAACGGTTAATATGAAATATCGAAAATACCCCCTCCCCCACACATTTCCTCCCTGAATTGTCACACACATCCTTGCCCTCACAAGAAATCCTTGAAAATCGATGATGCAACTGCTCGATCTGTCGGTCACGTATGTCACGCAAACCCTCGTGCCTATACCTTCTCGATTCACCATATCCCCATGGCCCATCGACCACATCCCCCTTTGCCTCATCTCACTCTACTACATCCCTCCTTTGTTGTATCCTCATTTGTTATAGAGAGTAAATTACATAATCTCTCCCATTTTTGAACAGAGGAAGTCATACCCTTTAACCTTTGTGGTAGGTTTAGCTAAATCTTTCAAATCTTACGGTAGATTCAACTCAAACCTATCGAACCTCGCGGTAGGTTTAGTTCAAATTTACCAAATTTTGTGTTTGGTTTGGTACAAACGTTACAAACTCTGAGGTAGGTTTAACTCAAACTTACTGAATATATATTAAATGAGAGTAAAATTGAAAATTCGTCATATAAAAATTTACAATAATTTTTTATTTCTTTACTACCTCAAGAATCATGTATATTATGAAAAAATTGATCACCCAATCACACCTTGTAAATAAACGTAGCCTTAGATTGATGCCTCCTCGAGAGTTAGTGTTACAGATATATTTATATCACTTTATCCCATGTGCACACTACTTAGATCTATAGTTGATTAGTTGAGCATGTCAGCATCTCGATGGACAAGTTGCCACATCTGGTCAAACTGATTTGGTCCCTCCATGTGTCTTGTCTTCATTGCCAATGATCTCCACACTTGACCCACCGTTCCTGTGATCTTCACAATCTTCAGCTAAGATCGTAACACTATCTACCCATAACAAACGAGTCCATACATTCCAAAAGTAGTCCCTTTTGACATTTGAAAGCCTGCAAAAAGTGTATGATCAATCCTTTTTAAAAAAAAATTTTTTATTCAAAATGGATTTCAATCATATTCTTCCTTCTTTAACTTTTTCGATACGAAACATATTGTATGTACTTGCAGAATCTATATCTAATTTATTAAATAAATTTTCTTAAAAAATAATGGTATTTGGATCAAGTTGCATTGAGAAATTGTAGAAATAGGAAAACATAATCTTGGAATATGCATCAAAAAAGCCGGAGACACTTGTAATGCATCAAGCGGAAACCTATAATGCACAGCGGGAGACCCTCATAAAATGGATTTTGTATGTAATGGACAAATATGATAATTGCTTGTATGTTACTTGACAGTTTATATCTATTTCTATGTTTTTTCAAACTTTCGTTCATATTAGAATATCCTTCCATTTGAAAACGGACAACGCCTGATAAAAATGCCTATGAAATTTTCACGCTACAATTGATAAATTAACTAAGATTAATGTCTGAATTAATGATAACAGTGAGATTATCGTAATACAAAAAGAGATAATTTTAATAACATGACTATAAATTTTTGAATGACACATGAAAAGCAAGGTACCAGTTGAGGATCTATTTGTTTGAGCAATAGTTACTATGTATCGGTGATAATTTCTATACACTTCAATAATATATAATATGCCACTCCTTTTGCGTTATCCCTGCACCGTTAGTCCACTCCCACGTCTAGAGGTGTTTCCACCTCCTCCCCCTTCTCTTCATTCTCTCCCACGCTCTCTCCTGCCATTTCCGAAAAATGCAGATGATTGCATTTAAGTAGATTCGCCCTTCTGCTTGGTCCATTCACTCCTAATGCATAGGTGATTTCCCAATTATATATGTTCAAGAAGGACGAGAAACAAACATAGATGTGGTAAAACGTGAGACAGGATTGAGAAGAAAATATCTATAACAATTATTAAACTGTCATATGAGCTTCACAGAATAGGTAAAAAAAAAAAAAACTCTGCGAAATAAAATAGGGGCATGATAAGGTGTTTGAAAGTCTCCAAAACTGCCGAATTATTGGCAATATTTTGTCTTCGATGCAACAATTCGCACCTTTATTTCACTCTAGATAACAAATAGAACAGCCATGAATATAATAAGGTTGAAAAACCAAACCAAAAGAAGCCAGGCATATGATCCCCAACTATGGATGAGTGAGAAGAGGAGGCCAACATTTTCAACCATTTCATGTGGTCGGAATGAATTTCCAGAGGTGATGCCCACGAAGAGCCAGCTTCTCCTGGATCAAGGCACTAGTGTGTAAATTATCGCATTTCATCTTCTAGGTTGCGGAATCCAGCAGTGAGATCATCGTACAACTTCTTGAATTTTGCTACCAGAGCATCCTCGCCTTCTGCAGGGTCTTCGAATTTCTGGGACCTATCAAAAGAAAGGAATGATGCAAAGTTAAATTAAATAGATGAGTTTCATTCCCTTCCCCATAAGAGGGAAATATTCAGTAAGGGAACACATTTTTTAGTGAAAGTGCAAGGAAAGGCAATTATGAACATGTAGCTTGGTGAAAAACCACACAATTTGACTTACACCAGACGATAGAAGAGATCTCCCAGTCGCTGCTTGATAATATTGTAAGTTATCTTCTGACCGTCAGCTCCTGCTGCTCTCTCTACTGCCTGTTATACATAAATCCAAAAAGAACCATTACTATCTACCAACATTTTTTTCTAAACGAAATTTTAGGAAACACATTCATTTGGAAAGATAGATATGTAAAAGAAAAAGGTTGTCCAAATAATTAAAATTTGAAAAATGAATGAATACTGCTCTTTTGAGCGGATCACACAAAGACATGCATTAACACATGAAGATGAAACAAATCAATAATACAAGGTCCATAAAATGATAACATATGTTACAAAATTGTACCTGATTTGCCAAAGCATTGAAATGGATAATGTTACGCATCATCCAAACTGACTTGTAGAATGGGCAGAACTTATCATACCTGTTTGAGAAAAAATAATATGAGGCTTACTTTGAGAAAAAACTTTGGGTCTTTCATCAAAATAATGACTCCTGACTGCATAATTCTAACTATTTTCCTTCTAAAACAACCCCTAGCAACATATTTGTTATTCTTTTCCTACTCAACTGTCACGCCACATGTTCAAGAACAAAACAAGTACCAGACAAACTTTTATAAATTACAACAAAGACCATTATTTTGGAACAGCTTAGCAAGTTACTTATTTTGGCATTGCCTTTCAACAACAATAACAACCCATGCCATGATCTCATCATATAGGATAGGCCACATGATTTTTTTTCTTTAATATATTTCTATTTATGATTAAATATTCGGTTAAATTACATAAACTTAAATTTTTTTCTTACAATTTCTAATCAAATAATTTTAAGTCTTCCATTACTTCTTGTAATTTTTTTTGTACTATCTAATTCTCCTCTCCTAATTAGCACATCCTTAAGCCTCCTAAAGATATGACCAAACCATCTATAAGTATATTTGCTCTTATCTAATCTCCAATCGATACAATATTACTTTATTTCTAATAAAATTATTTTTTAACTTATTCTTTACAGTATTACCATGCATCCTTCAAAGCATTCTTATCTCTGCAACACTAACTTTTCCCAAATGTTTGGCATTGCTCTGTTCTATTGAAAAAGATACAATCAGATGCATACTTTCAGTAGCAAGATGAACTCATTTTAGTCCAATAATTAAGGATGCAATTCAATATAATTTGTAATATTTTCCTCTAATGCCTCGTGTGTTTGGGTGTGTGGCATATGCTCAAGATCTTAGACTTAGGATGGACAAACTTGATGCTCGGATTATTAAGTGTGTTTTTGTAGGTTATCTTAGAACTCAGAAAGGGTATAGATGTTATCATCCTCCCACTAAACGAAACTATACTTCAGCTTACCTTCTTTAAGGATCAAGCTTATTTTTCTGAGTCTTCTACCACATCTACTTCTTCAACTAGTGGCCCTAATACTACTCCTACTTATGACAATCTCTTTGGTATGGATCATGGTGATAACTCTAGTGCTGTTAGTGTTAGGGATCTTGATAAGAATAACACTAGTGTTTCTGGTGAGAGCTTAGATGAAGATGATAGTCAGACTTCTGCTCGACCCTTGAAGGTTGTATCACAGACGACGACGTCCTCCAATGATATCTTAGGCTCCATCAGTTGACCCCCCTGATGCAGGTCTTTCCACACCACTTGAGACAATTGAACAGATTCCTACATCTACTACAAATATAGACAACTTACCAATAACTCTACGAAAAGGTACAAGAACTTGCACTTAACATCCTATTGCTCACTTTGTGTCCTATGATCATTTAACTCCTTCCTGTCATGCTTTTTCTTTAGCTATATAATTTGAGTCTATTCCAAAAACATATCAAGAGGCTTTACAGCTACCATATGAAAAGAAGCCATAGATGTAGAGATGGATGTCTTGCATTCTCATGGTACGTGGAAGTTAGTCTCCTATCCTGCAGATGTCAATGTAGTTTCTTGCAAGTGGGTGTTCACAGTGAAATACAAATCAGATGGTTTAGTTGTAGATATAAAGTCCACTTGGTCACAAGAGGTTTCACTCAAGAGTATGGAATTGACTATGAGGAGAAATTTTCTCCTGTGGCTGGTCTCAACTCTATTCGGCTGTTGCTATCTCCACCATCAATCAATGGTGGGAATTACATCAACTTGATGTGAAAAATGTTTTTATCTAGAGATCTATCAAAAGAGGTCTATATGGACCAACCACCAATTTATGTTGTTCAAGGAGAGCATTAGGTTTGCAAGCTAAAAAAGGCCATCTACGGTTTAAAACAGAGTCCACATGCATGGTTTGACAAATTCAGTCATAAGTTACATTTAATGGAGATTTTAGACGATGTACAATGGATCACTCTATTTTTATACGACAGTCAGCTCGAGGGTATGTGATTTTAGCTGTATATGTTGATGGCATTCTTCTTATAGGAAGTGATACTGATGGCATAACTATTACCAAGGAGCATCTTGCAAAAGTGTTCCAAACTAAAGATCTCAGACGACCAGGGTACTTCCTTGGGATTGAGTTTGTCTATTCTGAAAAACAAGTAGTTTTGACTCAACGCAAATATGCATTGGATCTCTTGATGGAAATAGGTTGCTTGGAGTGCAAACCTGAAGATACTCCTATTAAGCAACAACCATAGTTTTGGGATGATACATCAGAAGTGTTAGCTAATCCTGCTTAATATCGAAGGCTCGTTGGGAATCTCATCTATCTTACCGTCACCGGGCCAAGCATTGCATACTCTATAAGACTACTAAGCCAATTTATGCACAAGCCCAGACAAGTTTATTGGGTTGGTGCTCAGAGGGTTCTTGCTTACAACAAGGGTACCCCTAGCAAGGGTCTCTTATATCAACCTAATGAGCATTTAAGAGTTGAAGTTTTCTCTAATTTAGGCTTTGCAAGAGACAAGGGAGATAGGAAGTCTACTTCGGGGTATCTCACATATGTTGGAGGGAACCTTGTTACTTGGTGAAGCAAGAAGCAAAATATTGTTTGTGTCTAGTGTTGAAGTTGAATACCAATCTATGAGAGAAACTGGTTGTGAGATAGTGGTTGAGATCTCTACTAAAGGAGTTTGAAGTAATTGTTGAAGAACATGTCTATATATTGTGGCAATCAAACTACTATCTACATTGCTAGAAATGAAACCTTTCATGAGTGCACCAAGCACATTGAAATTGATTGTCACCACATTTGTAATTTGATAGTCAAGGGAATTATTTGCACACTATATACTCCTTCAGAATAGCTTGCTAATATCCTTACAAAGACATTGAGTCATAATGTATTTAGTTATATTTGTAATAAGTTGGGTATGAAAAATATATATATTCTAGCTTGAGGGGGAGTGTGATAACTATGTTTGGATATCCATTTATCCATTTACCCATTTATGTATTCTATATATACCTTCATGTACTTGTATTGGAGAATCAATCAAATGAAACATTAGGTTTTCCTTTGAACACCATCCAATGATAAAATTTAGTATCTACCATTTTCTAGTAGTGGTCAAGGAGGAAATTTTATTTCCTTATGTTTTTCAGAAATTTTTTAAAATCATATTTGTGATACTACTGCACGGCAATACCTAAGCACATGTTGTTCTGAAATATAGTTTCATATATGGGGGCTTTTCATTGATTTTCTGTTAAAATTTATCAGAAAATTTAGGCTGTTGTGTTTTGGAAGTAGCAATAAATTGCATTAACCTATCAATTAAGCAAAAGTTTGGTTGATTGCATTATTTCTGATAGAGTTGCAGGAATCACATTTTGACCTGTTATTTTCTAAAAAAGTTGTTAGGATGACATATTTTAGCCATTTTATTTTACTCCAAACAATACTACTGATTATTAAAATCCTTATAAGTAGCATTCTTTTGGCAAAGAACATATACAAAGCATGTATCCATGACTAGTGCAACAAAAAACATGGTGTTGATCTATGATGTATGAATCAGCACACACGTACGGAGTGAATGCGTTCTGAGCAAGATAGTCCTCTCTCAAGAGCTTAGCCGTCTCTAAAATAATTTTGTCGCTCTCGGCTAGAGCATCTTTACCAACAAGCTGGACAACAATGATGTACAAATAATTAATGATACAACAAAAAAGCATTATCTTCTAAACTGAACAGGACAAAAGATTCAAACATTAAAAATATATAACAAAAAAGATACAAAATTCACGGAAAATATCAGCAGATATTTTAATAAATTCATGTGATGATGCACAGAACCTTTTGGAACATGATAACATGTAAAAGACTGATAGAAATGTAACAAATTTATTGCCATATTTTACAAACTGAACTCTCAAAACTTTTCAGAAGAAGCAGAGTTTTGTGAAACTGAATAAGAGAAAATATTCATGTTTCCAATCCCATTTATTTGGTTAATACTTGTTGAGATGTCAACTTGGATAAAACAAGAGCAGTCCATGGCTTGACATGAATTTCTACAAACTGCTAGAATAAACAAATATGAATGTGTACAAATGGTTAACGATTTTCCAAGCATGGTTTAGATACTGGTACAATAAAATGTTGAAATGGAAGGACAATTGAATCCAGATGATAATCAATCTAGTTAATGAATCATGAATGATATTTAGGCAATAGCACAAACTAGTAGGAAAACATACCTGAACAATCTCATTCAAGTCATCCTCCCTCTGCAACACCTCCCGAGCCTTTGTTCTGATATCAATAAAATCAGAGTCGAATTTATCATAGAAAGATTCTAAAGCCTGCAATGAATGTGATGGAGGTTAGGCAAAGGTAAGATGTCCATCTAAGCTACATTGCTCACAAAGCCTTGGTCATCAGGTTTCAGAGTCACATTTAGCTATGTTACCAATATAATTGGAAATTGTACATTATATTTACAAACAAAAACATTTGCTGATTTACCAGATACAGCAACATACCTTTGAGTATTTTGAGTATGATATAAGCCAATTTACAGAAGGGAAATGCTTCCTCTGAGCAAGCTTCTTATCAAGACCCCAAAAGACCTGCCAAACAGAAAATAAAACAGATATCTAAAACATTCCAAAAATTGGCACGAACAAAAATCCTGAGATGTGTGAAGGATGATGTTCATAATTTTTACCTGGACAATACCTAGGGTAGCTGATGTTACAGGGTCAGAGAAATCTCCTCCAGGAGGAGAAACAGCACCAACAATTGTTACACTACCATTGCGACCTGGACTTCCTAGACATTTGACTTTACCAGCACGTTCATAAAAGGAAGCTAGACGTGCTGCTAGATATGCTGGATATCCACTATCAGCAGGCATTTCAGCCTGACAAGCACATTTTCATTAGAAATACTAACTGAAAAAATGGCCAAGGATACAAGTGTGAAAAGGTGCCTTTGCAGGTGAGAGAGAAATGGAGTCAATTACCAATCTTCCTGATATCTCACGAAGAGCTTCTGCCCAGCGAGAGGTTGAGTCAGCCATCATGCTCACATTGTAGCCCATGTCTCGGAAGTATTCAGCAATTGTGATACCTGTGCATAATTCATTGCAACTTTACATGAGCATTCTATGATTAAATTTAAAGGGCAGCTTCAAAATGGTGATGTGAGCATTCCATCAATTGAATAAAATTAGCATTCAAAAAAAGACACATAGACAATTTCAGAAAGAATTGAAACTGAGTAACAGTGGAAATAAATTGATTTAAGATGTCTCAACACCCCCCCCCCCCCACACACACACAAGAAAAAAGAATGTAAAAGGAATTTAAGGAAGCTTCAAAGCAGTGTCTCTGTTGTTCCAGAAAATTCACAATGAAAACAGAACTCAAAGTTCAATAAAATAACTCAATTGTACTCCCCTGTATGCAAATTTGAAATTCCAAATATCTGTAAACATTTTCAATCCATAATAAAAGAGAATCAAAAAGCATACCAGTGTATATGGAGGCCTCTCGAGCAGCCACAGGCATGTTTGATGTATTTGCCACTAGAGTAGTACGCTTCATGACAGATTCTTCACGGCCATCAGGCAATGTCATAGTCAATTGTGGGAAATCCATGAGCACCTAGATCATTGAGAAGTGTGACAAAACTATGACAAATATTGCTGAATCCACTAAAAGAAAAGTTACTGATAAAGGTAATATACTTCTGCCATTTCATTTCCTCTTTCACCACATCCAACATATACCACAGTGTCAGAATTGGAATACTGATAAGGAAAAATAGTGTCAGTTAAAAACTTTTCAAATTGGATAGTAACAAAAATAATAAACAAACAGAGTTGATGGAATGTATGGATAAACTACCTTAGAAAGAGCCTGGCTAATAACAGTCTTTCCACAACCAAAAGCACCAGGAATGGCACAAGTACCCCCAAGAACCGAAGGAAAGAGTGCATCAAGGACACGCTGTAACCATCAGGATCATAAAATAAATTATTATAAACAACTTTCAGAAAAATATGTAAATGATTACCATCAAGAAAGTGTTCTCCTGTTCACGTTAACAAGCATTGTTTGTACTTACTTGTCCTGTCAACAATGGAGTGTCAGCTGCAACTTTTGCAGTGACTGGTCTTGGTGTGCGCACTGGCCACATCTGTACAATAACAACTTGAAAAGTTTTAGTGTAACTAAAAGGGCCAACCTTCAAGTTTCAGAATTTTGAGTACAAAACAAATTGAAACCTGAAGCATGGTAAATGTCTTTTTGACACCTTGAAATTCCAATTCAAGAACAGTGTCCTGAGAATTATTTTAAAAAAATTTCCAAATCATGTAAATAAGCATTTATTTCAGAAGAAATGAAAAGAAAATAGGTAAAATTAAAACCTTCAAGCTATATTGACCAGCTGGAGCAATATAAGTGACTCTTCCCATTGAACCAGGAGGAAGTGCAACATGGTGTTGCATCAGCGTGTTCTCAACTACAGACTGCATTGGATGAAGATCAAAATCACTTATACATTATAATAAGAAACAGTGCTACTTGATTTCAGTAGAGAATTTGAAAGGTGGTGCATATGGCATGCAACTTACAGCATATATATCTCCACCCGTCAAATTATCCCCTACACCTAAACCAGAAAAGAAAAAAAAGTAAGTTTTCCTGAAACAAACTGAAAAGTAATTGAAGATCATTATCCATCCCAAAATAGCATGTAAGTTGAACCATGTATAGTTAGATTACCTATTTTCTTGGGCGCAAAGTCCCATAGTGCATCTTTATCCAAGGGAGGGACAGATACACCACGGGGGATGTATACATCACCAGACCGAAGTGCAATGGTTTTCAAAGGTCTCTGCATTGAAAATTAAAGCATAAATAAGTTGATGTGACTGTCATGCAGATACTACTGCCAATGCTGCACAAATGCAAGAACCTTTGTTCTGTTTCATGTTAAAGAGCACAAGACCATCTGGAGTAAAATCTACTGATGAAAAGATTATACAGCTGTCCGAACTTATGATACATATTTTACAAACAAACCTGGATACCGTCAAATATGTTTCCCAAGATACCAGGTCCGAGTTCCACCGAAAGTGGCTGCAAAAGAAAAGTTACATCTTTTTAAATGAAGCAAAAACTAAGAACCCTGCATTCAGCAAGAAAAGAAAATTGATACCTTGTGAGTTCGGAGGACTGGATCATTGACCATCAGACCACCTGTCTCTTCATAAACTGAACAGAAAAGGAAGAATATCTCCAATGAATGAACTTTATCCAAGATTAAGAAATAACAAAATCAAAAGGAACAGTGCAGGCATACCCTGGATGGTAGCAGAATCTCCCTCGAGCCGGATAATCTCCCCAATAAGATTGTCGTGACCAACACGAACCAACTCATACATAGCAGCACCTCCCATCCCATCGGCCACCACGACTGGTCCTGACACCTGCAAAAATAACAAATCAATAAGCAAAATCCCACATAATCCCTTTCTCCAAATCTGAATTCACACTTCAAAGTAAATAGATCATTTTACGCTATGAAATATTCCACGATAGAAGCCGATTTACTTTTAAAGAAGAATCAAACCTTTCCATGCACTAATCACCTCTACATCGAACACTCGTCAGTAGTCATAGCAATTACTATTTCTTGTAAAATTAGCAAGTTGATACATAAAGCAATCAAAAGTCAACATCCAAAAAACCTCAGATTTGAACAGTCAAAACTAATCAGTAGATTGCATCGAAAACAAAGATTCCTCTGCTATGGCGGAAAAAGAAAGGAGCCTTGTGCTCGCCGAGATAAATCACGAACTACAGAAAACCTTCAACTGCATATTCCATCACTCATCCCTCGCACATGTTGATGCCAAAAAAAAAGGAAGCAAAACCAATTCTGATTGAAATTCGATGGAAGAAAGAGAGATAAGAGAGACTGGAACGGAGAATTTCACCTTCCGAACGTATCCGTACTCGCTCTCCTTCTCGAAATCCTCGAAGGTGGTCATCCGATCTCCATACACCGAAGGCATTGTTGCGGCAGGCTACGACGGATCCTGTGCCGCGGAGATCTCTCGATCGAGGGAAAGCTAGGAAAACTATTCGAGATCTGGGCAGGGAGACCTTTCAGCGGTTCGATCAGATGGACGAAGGCGAGATTTGGACGCGAAGCTCCACGAAAAGAACGACTCCGAGCGAGAGGCGAAGAGGATTGATCACTGGTACATATGACAGCAGCGGAGGTGTCAATATTGTATTTTAGTCCCCCATTACGAAATAGTCCTTATGTTTTTCACATATTCCGGAGCAACTTGACAGCAGCGAGATTTGTCTCTGTCATGCGTCCACGTGAACACGTCGACATGTCCCTGTTTACGTGTTATGTTGTATTTTTATTTTTCATTATATATCTTAATATTATATAATATTATTTATTAAATAAATTTTATATTATTTATTATTTATTAAATATGATAATTTTTAAATATTATCGTAACTTTTAAAAAAAATTATTATCACATTAATATAATAAATACTATTCAGTATTTTATTACATATTTTATTTATTATTCATTATAACTTTAAAAAAATACTATAGTAATATAATAAATATTATTCATTATTTTATTACATATTTTATTTATTATTCATCGTAACTTTTAAAAAAATACTATCACTACTTTTTTATTATAAATAGTATAATTTTTAGAAAATTATAAAATTCATCTTACCTTGTCACACTACACAAACAAACAACCTCATGGTCGATGTATATGTATGATCATATATCATAGTTTTAAATTAAATAGAGTTAAATATGAAATTAGTTTTTTTTGAATGAAATTAAATTTGTATAATAATTAAGATGAAAAAAATTTATATATTAAAATTTATACAATAATAATGACATTAGAAATAATTTTAAAAGTCAATTTTAAGTCAATTTCACATAAATTTTTACCTATAAATATACGTAAGTGAATTCTTAGGGATAAATGTTTAAAATATTTAAAAATTCAAAATTTTCATTTTCTCATTAATTATAGAGTTTAACTGAGGTTTATATAATTCCTATGATAGGATTCAAATGTTCATATAGTGTTACTGGTCTATTATTATGTACGTAATATTGCAATTTATCCTCTTGTAACTGAATCTAGTCATTCTATAATTATATAAATACTTATTTATATGCTCATATTTATAATTCTCATGTATGCATGACACAAAATGCAAAATGTGCATAATTAAAATGATTAAATGCAATAAAACCCTCTCATAATCTATTCAAATGTGCATAATTAAAATGATTAAATGCAATAAAACCCTCTCATAATCTATTCAAATGTGCATAATTAAAATGATTGAATGCAATAAAACCCTCTCATAATCTATTCAAATGTGCATAATATGTAATGCTTATCAGGAATAATGCAAGTTAAATAAAAACTAAGTTAAAAAAATGACCTTCGTGATGAATGCATCTCCAACACAACTATAAAAAACAAATAATTAAATAATTAATTACGTAAATGGGTATTGTTTCTACAATAATAATCAACATTGACATGCTATAATTTACCATACTCTACATCACCCTACGATATTCTACCTAAATAAAAAATATTACAATATATACTATTAAATTGTGTTATCAAGGGAAAATAAGATTTAATCGTATTTTTATTTTCACATAGTTTCACAGAATCAACTCCATTGCAATTATAATCTAGTTTGTTTAAACTTTTATTTTTTATTATATACTTCAGATATATATTGTAATATTTATCAAATATCTTTAATATTTTATATTAAAAATATTATATTGTAAATTGTATAATTTCTTAAAAAATATGAAATATAATTCATCTTATTTTCTCTTTTAAACAAATACAACAACGTTACGTCTTGTTGTATACCTTTTTTTTCAATTTTTTAAATTATTTTAAATTTTATTGTTTCGGGAAAATTCAATAAAAGTTGTAAGAAAACCATAAATTATAAAAAGTTGAAAAATGTGTGGTTGTAAATTATTGCCTATTATTACCAATTACAATCTAACATAACAATTTTGAAAACTGAAAAATAAAAAAAACTTGAGAGCTGGATAGCTCCGAAGCGTTGAGGAACGATCACATCGTGATCTTTAGTTTTATCCCTTCCCGCCGATGACAGCCGCGCGGAAAAAATTTCCCTTCCAACCGATGACAGCCGCGTAAAAAAAAAAAAAACGATTGATTTTCCCCAATCATCCTCACCTGCGCAGTCCACCGGAAGTCCCCTCGTCAAGGATTTGGGAT
>JAMKPZ010000843.1:0-76367 GCA_024699675.1 Amphibolis antarctica
GGTCGCTTCTGCTGGACAAGGGAACTACGTTTCCAAACTCACATGCGTGAATGTCCAAGCAGTTATCTCTTGACCTGAGGCGAGCCACCTTTCATTCCCCTACAGGTCCAGATAGCACAATTGGGTTGGAACAGCTACCTTGCGCAAACTCCGTCACGGGCACCCGCTTGAAAACCCCTATATAGAAGCAACGAAACCAAAGGCCAGAAAAGGAGTCACCAGAAAACGTCCTGACCTTTCTACACAACACGGCACAGATATTCATGTATGAGGGGAAGGGACAACACTCCTTCCCCACCTTTGGAAATAATGTATAATCAAGCGTGCAAGCAAAATAATCGGTTGCCAGGTAAGATCAGCCGGCCACCGTCACCATTACCCGAGGATGTTCGACTCCTCAACACAACCCAAGTCAGAACGTCAACTATCCAAGCCAAAGGTGAGGAAAGTTCGCACATGCACACCAGCTCGGACTGTTGGACGCCCAGACCACAACCCGCGCAAGACGAGACGACGCACAGAAAAATCAGCCGGTTGTCAAGTAAAACGACCAGCCACCGCCACCAGTACCCAGGTACGATCGAATCCTCAACATACCCTGAAAACCATACTTAGGCGTATGGGTCGGGTGTGTAACCAGCCCGCCACCGGCAAACTGGTAAGGAAACCCGATTGCTAGCAGCCCCAAAATCCCCATGGCTGCACATGGAAGGGGGAAACAGTCGGCAAGCCGCCAGCTAGCCGGTTCAAGGAACCAGCCCCCATTTCCTCAAAACCCTCCATGGCTGCACATGGAAGGGGGAAACAGCCGGCAAGCCGCCGACTAGCCGGTTCAAGGAACCGGCCCCCATTTCCCCAAAAATCCCCATGGCTGCACATGGAAGGGGGAAACAGCCGACAAGCTGCCGGCTGGCCGGTTCAAGGAACCGGCCCTCGTTTCCCCAAAACCCTCCATGGCTGCACATGAAAGGGGGAAACAGCCGGCAAGCCACCGGCTGGCCGGTTCAAGGAACCAGCCCCCGTTTCCCCAAAACCCTCCATGGCTGCACATGGAAGGGGGAAACAACCGGCAAGCCGCTGGCTAGCCGGTTCAAGGAACTGGCCCCCGTTTCCCCAAAAACCCGTGGGCGCGCATGGAAGGGGAAAGCAGCCAGCAAGCCGCCGGTTGGCCGGTTCAAGGAACCGGCCCCTGTTTCCCAAAAAACCCATGGCTGCACATGGAAGGGGAAACAGCCGGCAAGCCACCGGCTAGCCGTTTCAAGGAACCGACCCCCATTTCCCCAAAACCCCCATGGCTGCACATGGAAGGGGGAAACAGCCGGCAAGCTGCTGGCTGGCCGGTTCAAGGAACCGGCCCCCGTTTCCCCAAAACCCCCATGGCTGCACATGGAAGGGGGAAACAGTCGGCCAGCCGGCGGCTGGCCGGTTCAAGGAACCGGCCCCCGTTTCCCCAAAACCCTCATGTATGCACATGGAAGGGGGAAACAGCCAGCAAGCCGCCGGCTGGCCGGTTCAAGGAACTAGCGCCCGTTTCCCCAAAACCCTCATGTATGCGCATGGAAGGGGGAAATAGCCGGCAAGCCGCCGGCCCCCGTTTCCCCAAAACCCCATGACTGCGCAAATGGGTCGAGAAGGCAGCCGACCAGCTGCCAGTCTAGCAAGCCGGTAAGATAACCCAGCTACCGGCTCCCCCAAAATTCCCAACAGGGCACAAACGTGGTCTTAGAGTCATTGCTCTGAATCTCGCCCACAAGTTCACAAGAACACTTGAGAAGATAGTTATGGAGAAGTTTCCATTAAAGTTAAGATATTATTCACCATTTAAAACGGGTAGGGTACAGACAGACTACTCCTCCTCAGAAGACTCTAAAGCTTCAAACCTCCGGGGCTCAAATCTCTAGGGGTCAGTTCTTTGGCGCTTCCGTCTCCGCAGGTCACGAGCCCACTCCCGCCGCTCTATCCGGTCAACTAGCCGAATCAACCGATCTTCTCGGCTCAACAGTTGGATAATCACTTCGTCCCGAGCATAGAGATGGTCCAGCGACGCGCGCAAATCCTCGACGTAATCCAGGTTCAGAGAAGTCCCACTAGTAGATCGTGAAGCAGAAGCAGGAGCAGGAGGATGGTGCCCAGTTGACCGCTCGCCAGATGACGAGCTGGACCGCTTGGAGGCGAGCCTCTCGTACCAACCCAAGTCGACCGATGTAATGGGCCGGGTCTAGAGCGGAACCCTCTGTCGGCCTCCGGTTGAGATACGGAGGAAGTGGGCCAGCTCCACCATCGCCTCCCCAAAGAGCAACTGGCTGGGAGGCCGTTGGACTGGGAGAATCACGCCCCACATCTGACGCCGAATCGCTGCCGCCCAGTTCACCTAGCAACCTGTTACCACCATGAAAGTCGCAAGGTAAGTTGCCATGCTAACTTCATCCCAATGCCCCCCTTTCGGGAGGATTGTGTTGTTGAGGACAAAGGAGACGAGGTGGGCGACTGGGTTCAGGTCCCGAGCCTTAACGATCCGTTGGTCAAAATTGGCATCTGCGGCAACTGCCGCATTGATGTCGCCGATGCTCCAAGGAATGTTCGACAGGGGGGAGAAAATGTCCAAACCGGTGAAGCAGAGTCCCAACACCTCGAACAGAAGCGCGTCAGAAAATTCTATCGACCCCGACTGAAGGCTCAGATAAAGTCGCGACTCCACCTCAGATAGGTTGGAGTACATCTCAGCCACCAAGCTGGGGACGGTCTCAACCCGGCGAAAGTCTCGGACGAAAGGAAGCAAGCCTTGCTTGGCAAACAGCTGCTCCACCTCCGGCAATCGGTCGAACTTGGCCAGCCTCCCATGTAACGCCGTCTTGACGGCCAAGCGGCCGTCAATGGGGGACGCCAAATCCTGATCAGTTTCTGGGGAAGCCACGCTGTCAGCCGCCTCCTCCTCCGAACCCATCGGAGTTCGATACCAAGGGAGCGCCAGTCGGACCGATCCCACCTCCGACGCCACATCATCAGGAATCTCAAACGGCCCTGATGGAGTTCCGGCAAGACGTTGTTGCCAGTCTACGGTGGCCTTGCAATGCATCTGGCACCGCGAGCTTTGAAGGGGAGTCTCTGTAGAAGCCTCGCCTTCCATTGGCACATGTGAGCTAGAAGCACCAGAGCTCCATCGCCGTTCTCCCAACCACCAGTGAGACATGGCCTCGGCCGAAGTAGCGTCGCAGCCATTGCCAGTCAATTCAAAGAAAACGACCAAGTGGGCCGACTCGGCCCGTTTAAGACAGTTGAGCTCCTCCGCCGGCATATTCCTCAAAGTCGTCGGCAGAAGATCGAACCATTATTGCGCAGACTCGGAAGCAGATTGGCGAACATGCCCCGTAACAGTTTTGGTGCGAGGCATGTTGATTAAAGCTCAAAGGAAGAAGTTAAGGAAAGATGGAAGAAAATCCAAGTGAGAGCTCAAGGGAGGAGTGAAAACAAGAGGGAGGGATGAGAAAATCTCCAACGACCACCCCTCTATTTATAGGAAAACGAGTTACCCGGATTCCGCATGGTTGAAGGCGACAACCGGTTCAAAAACCGGTTGCACAAAAATCAAGAAAGCTGAAATGATTCCTGACAACTTTTAAAAGGTATGGTTAAGGCATGGTAACCGAGAAAGTTACACGGAAACCGAAAAAGACAAACAAAAATCGAGAAAAGTACAGAAGCATGCGAAGAATGCGAGGCCTTCGTCCGGTTGCCACCTCCTGCTAGGCGGCAACCGCGTGAATAGCCGGCTCGAAGGTAAAATCACAAAAGTACGTTGTGACCATTTACTGCGTCCGTTGCAGCTTTTTCAATTATGTCACCAGCCGGTTGCCGCCTCCTGCTAGGCGGCAACCGCGTGAACAGCCGGCTCGAAGGTAAAATTGGAAAGGTACGACATGACCACTGTGACAGTGGCAGCTTTTGAAAAAGCAACGTACCACATCCTCAGCCGGTTGCTGCCTCATGGGACGAGAAGTAATGTCACGAAAAGCATGATGTGACTATTCACAACAACTTTTAGAAAAGAAACACGTGAAGCCTTCACATCACATCCCAGTGGCTGGCTCCCACAAGGTGGTTGCCGTGTGACCAGCCATTCAAGATCTAAGACGTGGAGAGATACGGCCCAACCTTCGGGCACGGTATGCAAACACTTTCCACCTCGTTACCCAGTCGCCGGCACCCACAAGGTGGCTGCCGCACAACCAACCAGCTAACACAATGGCATCCCCTGGTCAAGTAACCGAGGGTGTAAGCCTGATTCTATTGCCCGACCTACAACAGATAATTCACAAAAGCGTGAAATCTCACAGGACCTATCATCTATGCATGGAGGGTCATTCAACCCTAGGATGTCAGTTTCCTTCCTCAAAAGTCATACAACCTCGCCTAGGGAGGGGCATTCTGTTGACCCCATGCTTAAAAGGGGATGAAGCCGGCTTGCCGCCGGCAAGCCGCTTCAAGGAAGTGGCACCTGGACCTCAAAAAACCCATATTTGGTAAAAAGTTAGGGAGATGGAGCCGGCTTGCCGCCGGCTCCCGTTTCCCCAAAACCCACCATGGGTGTGCATGAAGGGGGGAAACAGCCGACAAGCCGCCGGTTGGCCGGTTCAAGGAACCGGCCCCCGTTTCCCCAACACCCCCCATGGGTGTGCATGGAGGGGGGAAACAGCCGGCAAGCCGCCGGCTGGCCAGTTCAAGGAACTGGCCCCTGTTTCCCAAAAACCCCCATGGCTGCACATGGAAGGGGGAAACAGCCGGCTTTCCGCCGGCCCCCGTTTCCCCAAAACCCCCCATGGGTGTGCATGAAGGGGGGAAACAGCCGGCAAGCCGCTGGCTAGCCGGTTCAAGGAACCGACCCCCATTTCCCCAAAACCCCCCATGGGTGCGCATGGAGGTAAAAAGTTAGGGGGATGGAGCCAGCTTGCCGCTGGCAACCCGCTTCAAGGAAGCGGCACCTGGACCCTAAAAACCACATCTTCGTGCGAATGTTCGGTGAACCAACCAGCTTCCGCCAGCCACATAGCGGCTGCCGGTTGGCTACCCAAGAAGGCAAGTAGAATCAATCAGGAAAATATGACAAGATTCAACCACGTAAATCTCGCAAATCCGTCAATTACGCGGACCACGTAATCAAGCCGGAATCACGCCACCTTCCATCTTCGGGCGCCCCCAAAGAAGGAAGGCAACGCCTTATAAAAAGGGCGACCCCCTACACCATTGGGCAGGCTGAAAATTCTAAGGAAGAGGTTGGAATTTCTGGAGAGAGGTGACTGGAAGGAGGAATGAAGCATTTCCGAAGGGCGGGATTTCCTGAGATTTTTGCCGACACCCTCGGGAGAAACGACCGTCCACCGGTTCCGAAGGAGGAAAGCAGCTCGGGGCCCTAATGCCTTTTCACCGTGCCGGACCGAGGACTTCTGATCCCCGTCGATGACCCCCCTACAGGTAAGTCCTTCCACCCTCGCCGTTTTACGTAAGTTTTTTACTACTTTTCGTCGAGCCCCGACCGCATAACGCCTTCCCCATGCAAGGGGACGGCCGGAGGACGGACCTGGGTATCATTCCTTCAGAAACACGTCCGAAGGTACCGGTGGCCGCCCTCCTGGCCGGGTTAATCCACCCGGCCCGGTCGTGCTTAGTTCACTCGTGACCCTTCTGTCGGGTCTTTTTACACGGAAACTCCAAGTTTCCCAGAGGCTTTACGAATTTTTATTCGCTCTCTACAGGTCCTTCTCGGGGCCCCAGAAAAGTTTCTGGGATAACGCCACCGGCAAGGATGCCGGCGGTGGCCATTCAGGTGTACGAACACGTACAACCCGACGGTCCCCGTACGTTTTTCCAGGAGACGTAAGTCTACCCTCCCGATGCCTCGGAAAAGTTTCTGGGAGGATGCCACCGGCAAGGATGCCGGTAGCGGCCCTTCAGTTGTACGAAGACGTACAACCCGACGGTCCCCGTACGTTTTTTCGGGAGACGTAAGTGTACTCTCCCGATGCCCCGAAAAAGTTTCCGAGATGACGCCACCGGCAAGGATGTCGGCGGCGGCCGTTCGGGTGTACGAACACGTACAACCCGACGGTCCCCGTACATTTTTCCAGGAGACGTAAGTCTACTCTCCTGATACCCCGAAAAAGTTTCCGGGATGACGTCGCTGGCCGTTCAGGTGTACGAACACGTACAACCTGACGGTCCTCATACGTTTTTTTTCGGGAGGCATAAGCCCACTCTCTCGATACCCCGGAAAAATATAAGTCCTTCGTTAAATCCCATGCTTTTACAGATGTCAAGAGAAAAAGGAAGGGGGAAATAGCCAGCTTGCTGCCGGCTGGCCGGTTCAAGGAACCGGCCCCCGTTTCCCCAAAAACCCCCATGGGTGCGCATGGTGGGGGGAAACAGCCGGCAAGCCGCCGGCCCCCGTTTCCCCAAAAACCCCCATGGATGCGCATGGAAGGGGGAAACAACCGGCTTACCGCCGGCTGGCCGGTTCAAGGAACCGGCCCTCGTTTCCCCAAAAACCCCCATGGATGTGCATGGAGGGGGGAAACAGCCAGCAAGCTGCCGACTGGCCGGTTCAAGGAACCGGCCCCCGTTTCACAAAACCCCCCATGGGTGCGCATGGAAGGGGGAAACAGTTGGCAAGCCGCCGGCTGGCCAGTTCAAAGAACCGGCCCCCATTTCCCCAAAACCCTCCATGGCATATGGAAAGGGGGAAACAGCCGGCAAGCCACTGGCTGGCTGGTTCAAGGAACCGGCCCCCGTTTCCCCAAAACCCCATGGCTGCGCAAATGGGTTGGGAAGGCAGCCGAACAGCCGCTAGTCAACCGGTACAAGTAGCCGACTGCCGGCTCCCCGAAAACCCATCTTTTCTCCCCTATTCACCACCAGATCAAATATGGATCCCTGTTTTGTTCAATTCCCTTTTGTTTACTTGATTCTCGTTTATTTTCATCGAAAGGGATACAGTTATCCCTCTAAACACCCTGGAAAGTCTTCCAAGGAGAGGCTGTACATGGCCGGATTGACTATCATGTTTTCCGTTTTAGAGCCGGAGAGAGGCCGAGAATGCCCGGGCTGTCTGGGGGTGCCTAACACCTTCCCCAACAGTACCCTGAGCTCCGTATCCAGTTCTCTCATGTTACATGACTTTACGTGATTCCTGTGGTTTTATCGCTTCGATGGTGGAAGGGCACTTTCCCATCCGATTTTCCTTATTTTCTACCCAAAAATAAGGTGGCGACTCCGTTCAACGAGCCATCAACCGCACGTGGTGATGCGCTCACACAAACACCTTTCAATTCTCTGTACCTCGGTCCATCCGCCGGCGGGGCTGACAGAAACCCATGGGCTTCCGGGTGATAGCCGGATGAAAGAGAGGGTACAAGGAGTTTGATGAGGGTGATGTCCACGAATGTGACTTGAACTACATTGTGAAGTAGAGTTCGGAGAAAATGATGATTGAGCAAAATGTGAGTGGGGAGTCAGAAACACAAAGATTGTGGGAGGAGTTGTAGGAGTAGGGAGAAGAGGTGGTTGTGAAGAGGGTCAATTTGGCCTATAGGCTCTCGGTCTTGAGGGAATTTGACTATGGTAAGAAGTCTGAGGTGCCACTTGCAGGGCTACTAGTGGTGGCCTATAATCCTAGTCATGTCTAACGACATTGACTACTTGAGAGAGTTGGAAAATGAAAGGACAAAGATCAAAGGACATAAAGAGAACGTCTATTGGTTGAATTAATGTTGTAGGGTCGAGTGGGGAGTTATCTAAAAGAATGATAGAAATGAAGTTAATGGTAGGCCTCTGATCATGGGGGGGAAAAGGGTGTCTGAAAGTTGATGGAGTGGGTTGAGGATTTGAAGTCTATTGTATGTGCACCACTTTGTTGTCAATGAGACGTTGCAAAGTGGTGCGAAAGGTCCTACAATGATCTATATGATGTCCAGGCAAGTGGTGGAATGTGCAATACTAACTGGAGTTGTATCCTAGAGGAATCACACTGGGTGGAGGCTTAATAGGAGGAAGTTCTAAGTAAGGTTGGACTTTGGGGAATATTGTGCTAAGATGTTCTACAATGGGTGAGAATTGTTGAGGTGGCTTATAGGGTCGCAGAGCTTGGGGTTGAGGTCCTTGCAGCCTCCAAAACCTGGATTGATTTGGGCACCATGGGGTGTGAGTTTGAGTAGGAGGGTAAACCAGTTGAGTAGTTTGGGCAATATAAGAGGAGGGTGAAGGAGAGGGTTGATAGACCTACTGAGGAGGGTAGGTGAAAGGAGAGATTATTGAAATAGAAGGTTTGGTATGATCATTTTTCTTATTTTTGTTATTATTTTTAGAAGAACTAGAAGATGTTGAGATCAAGGAAGAAGCTAGTTTAGGAGTGAAAGCTAAAAGAGTCGGAAACAATCCACTCTTAATGTTGGATTCTAAGTGAGTTCCGGCTTGATTTAAGTGAGGAAAAGAGGGATAGGTCTGAAAAGAAAGAAGTGCCACGAGAGAGGGATGAGCATGCTTGATAACTGTCTCAATGGACTCTTCTTTAGATGGCCTATCCTTGACTTGAGAAGCCAAGGTCCGCCACCTTCCAATGAATTCATTGAAAGGCACTATTGAATTTTGTTTCATGTTATTTAATTGCTCTCTTTTAGGTGCTAGATCAAAGTTGAAAGAATATTGGTCCAAAAACATCTTAGCCAACTGCTCCCAAGCTTGGATTGAAGAGAGGTCCAAATTTGTGAACCAAGTAAGAGCTGGACCAATCAAAATCTTTTGAAACAGCCAAATCAAGAGACGTTCATTAGCTTGAAGAGATGCTAGATCAGCACAATAGGCCCAAAGATGAGCCTAAGGGCAGCCTTTTCCAGTGTATTTCTCAAAGTCAAGGACTTTGAACTCAGCTAGAAGGACAACTTCAGGGAAAAGATAGAGATCCTTGAATGCATAAGGCTAAAGGGAAGAGCATGAATTGGCTCCGTGAAGGGCCTTCTCGAAATCTACCAGTTTCTTCAAGACATAATCCTGAGGAGATGCTAACTAACCAACAAAAGGTGCCAATGGGAGCAAGGTTACTATGGGTGCGAACTCTGCAAAACGTGCTTGGTCAGAATTGACATGAGGTACCTCCTCATGGGGGTCAGAAGTTTGCAGCTCACTCTGAGAATGGAGATACATTTGCTGCATATGGCAAGTCATGGTAGCAAACCAATCTACTTTTTCTTGTCCATTCAAGTTTGGAGGACAAGCCAAGGTAAATTGTGAAGGGGGAATAGTAAAAGGGATTTGTAGATCATCCCTAGGATGAGTAGAGGAACGATCCCTAGTTAGAGGGGCGATAGCGAGGGGAACAGTAGAAACTGGGACTTTAGTATACCCATTTTCAGTGGTTAGAAAATTTGGGATAGTCTAAGGGAAGTGATAAGGACCTGGATGTGGCTTAAGAAACATATTCCTCACATGAAGGTTGTAGAGAGGCGATACAGTTCCAGATAGGACAACCCTTAGATCAGAAAGATTTTCCAGAGTGGTAGAAGCCACCAAAGGAATAGAAGCATTCAAAACAGAGTTCAGGGGAGCTGCTTGGGTTGAATTAGAGGCCATTTTCCTAGCATGAGACCTAGTAATAATGGGATCTCTAGTGAATTGAGCCAAGGAGAACGAAGGGAACCTAAAGGATCAAAGCAAACATGGTCATTTCCCAATCAAAACAAAAATAATCTATCTTACTAAGAAATAGTGGATGCATATTGAAGTTAAACAAATTGTCCAATCTAAAAAAAAAGACTTAATGGAATCTCGTGAAAATCAAAATGCTCAATCTCCGAATATCTGTAAGAATCTGAAAGCGGAAAACTTGTTCCTAGGCTAATCAATACAACTCCTATACTTCACATCTTGCGATGCAGGAATCCACAACAGAGTCGCCAATTTTGTAAACATGTAAATTTTACAAGCGATTCTTCTCATGATGGAATAAAGATCTATTGAGAATTCACCCTCTATAGATTTTGATGATGTCAAACAACTTGGCATATAGCAAATGAAGGCATGGAGAAACCAAGTCTAAGATACAAAGTCATAAAGAAGGAATGAAAAAATTATATGAAGAAAGCTAAAGAACATTGAAGAACTAAAGATGAAAGTATTAAAGCCAATGAAGAAGAACCACGAGTACATACACTTATTTAAAAATGTTTGGACACTAGTTTAGGTCACTCATTTAGATTCTAAATCCACACACATAAAAATCAACACAGGGAAAATCGGAATAACGATTGGAAAATCATTATAATGATTCACTATTCATTTGTTAGATCATATGACTCCACATCTGAGAAATTCAGTATAACGATTTGAAAAATCATTATAATGAATTTTGATTAAGTTCCAAAACTTAGGAAATATTTTGAAAATAAGTTAAAGAAAATCTCGTAGATTAAAGAATTTAGGAAATTCGATATAACAATTTTTCAAATCGTTTTAACGAATTTTGAATATATTCCAAAACATAGGAAATATTTTGAAAATAAGTCTGTTAGAGAAAATCTTGTAAATTAAGGAATTTTAGAAAAATTAGTATAACAATTTTCATAATCGTTATAACGAATTTTGAAATTCAAATAATACTTAGGAAAGTTTTTGAAAAGATATTTACTTAGAAATTCAATCAAGGAAAATCCATAATTTTAGATAATCAAGCAAAATTGGTATAACGATTTTCATAATCGTTATAACGAATTTTGAAATTCAAATAACACTTAGGAAAGTTTTTGAAAAGATATTTACTTAGAAATTCAATAAAGGAAAATCCGTAATTTTAAATAATCAAGTAAAATCATTATAACAAATTTTGAATTTGTTACTCATTAGGAAACTTTTTGAAAAGATTTAGTCATTAAGATTAGATTTGAAAAATCCAAGATTTAACACTTAGGAAAATCGTTATAACGATTTTTTAAACGTTATAACGAATTTTTCAAAACACCAATTCGGTACAACGAATCTTTTAAATATAGTGAAAACTATAAAAAACATTATAACAAATTTAAAATTCGTTATAATGATTTTGGACAGGCTTTAAGTTAAGTTTACATCTATAAATAGGAGTTTAATTCATCACTTTTACACACCATTCACTCACAAATTTTCACTCTTCTTCTCACAGCTCTAGTGCTCATGTCTCGAACTCGGTTCGACAAATTTTCGTGCTTCGGTGGGAGGAGATCTTGAAGGTGCAAAAGCTTAAAGTCTGATTTCTACACTCATTTGAGGTGAACACATTTTGATTGATTTGAAAGGGTTTGGTTCTATTTTTCTTTTGTCGGTTTGACATGTGTTCGACCTAAACACACGTGGGTACTCCGTTTTGGAGTGGTGGGTTGAAGAATTCGACCTTAAACTATTGTCGATTGAAGAGTTCGACCTTAAACTCTTGTCGATTGAAGAGTTTGACCTTAAACTCTTGTCGGTTGAAGAGTTTCACCTAAACTCTTATCGGTTGGAGGATTCAACCTTAAATCCTTGTTGGTTGAAGGATTCGACCTTAAATCCTTGTTGGTTGAAGGATTCGACTTAAATCCTTGGTTGGTTGGAGGATTTGACCTAAGTCCTTGGTTGGTTGGGGAGTGCGACCACAAACTCTTGTATTGGTTGGTTGGTTGGTGGAACCACAAACCCTTGGTGTAGTTGGTTAGGTGTTCAACTTTAAATACTCAGTTTGTAATTGTTTTAATAGTGATTAGACTAGGCTCAGACTTTTTAAGCTTAGGGGTGGACGTAACCAGTTGGTGAACCACAAACCCTTATTATTGTTTTCGTATCGAATCAACTACTTGCACGTCGTTTTTGAAATTCATATTCAATTTCATATCATATTACTCATTTCACTTCTGCGTCGTTTTCATCATTCGTATTTTGTTTACTTTTGTATTTTCGGATTAATTCATACAAAAGTTTGTTTGAAATTTGAATAATCACTATTCACCCCTCTCTAGTGGCCATGATTGATCCTAACAATTGGTATCAGAGGAAGATTGTTTTTGTTCTAATAATCACAAAAACACTATGGCCGCTCAAATACAGGAGGGAAATGATATTAATAAATCACCCATGTTTGATAGCTTGAATTTTGAGTTTTGGAAATGAAAAATGACTGAATTTTTTAAATCTATGAATCTTGATTTCTGGAATATTGTTGAAAATAGTTCACCATGTTTAAACAAGTCATATATGCTAATGAATGAAAATGATAAGAAAATTGTTTCCTTAGATGCTATGGCCTTGAATATCATGTATTGTGCTTTGGATGAAGAAATGTTTAACCTTGTTTCTGAGTGTAGCACTTATTATGATGCTTGGAGAAGCATTGAAAAGCAATTGAAACAAAAAGGAAATGAAGATGGAGTCAAGAAAGAAGACACAAATCTTAATTAAAATTCCAAGAGCTCAACAAGAGATTAAACAAAACTTGGAAATGAAACCTTGATCTTCAAAAAGAAGAAGGAAGAACTTGAAGAAAAAGAGGAAGAAAAATAAGAGTATGTTGAAGAATATGCAAAATGATCTCAGTGAAAAATCAGATAGCTCTAAAGAAGATCAAGCCAACATGTGCCTCATGGCACAAGAAGACAAGGTACACTCTGATTCACAAAACTCTGTTGATAATGATATTTGTGTATGATGAGCTTATGGATGCATATTTTACCATGCATGATAAGTACAAAGAACCAAAGAAATTGTTGAAAACTGAAACTTCTTGTGTTGATAATTTGCAACAAGAAAATGATAGGATCTTAATTGAAATTGAAAAGCTTAGAAAGGAAAATAAAGCTTTAATAGAAAAATAAAATAATACTATATGCATTTCTGAACTTGAAAAGGAAAATGATTCTTTGCGTGATATAATAAGTAAACTAGTAAAGGAAAGTAAAGATACACTTGACCAGAAAAGTAAGACTGATTGTATTAACTGTAATTTGAAAGTGGAAAATAACATGCTGAAAAATAAAATCAAACAATTGTCAAGAAATACATCTAGAGACATTGCATACAATAGAGAGCATATGCATAAGTGCACTCTTGCATATATACCATCATACAAGTTTGATGATGTTCCATATTGGGGTAGATTTATTAGAAGAGTTTATAATGGTGATTATGTATTTTTTCTAAATAGAAAAGAAAAGAAAATATGGTTATTTGTTGGAAATAAATTCAATATTTTGAGAACTAACCCTCAAGGACCCAAGAAAATGTGTGTACCAAAGTCCTTAATTTCTACTTGATTTATAGGAAACAAGAAAGAAGGATGGAAAGCTAGCAAAGTATGAACTTTTTCTCTTATTGTATTGGCTTGCTATTAGTATAAAAATAGTAATAAATTATTAAGGAACTTGTAGGATTTGTGGTTAAACATATGAAGCTTATTATTAATATTTAGGAAGTGTGATGGCTCACATTTAGGGGGAGCTATTACAAAAACAAATATTTAGAGAGTTATAAGAATGATTGGTTTGAATTATGATTGAAAGTATCTTATATAGTGTTAGCAATAGAAATTCTATGAATAATAGTTTTGAATGATTTTGAGTCCTATATAGATATGGGCTGATTTATAATGATCTTATGATTGTTGGAATTGATTGATAAGTCGATATATGCGTATAGTGATTTTTGCTTAAGGATGTTGAAGGATATAATTTAGTAAATTTTTAGAAGAGTTATAGGGATATTTGAATTTTGGATTTAAGTTATGTTCAAAATTAGAACAAAAATCCTTAGATATCAATATTCTAAATATATGATGTAGGAGGGACCTAGGAATATGTTAATTGAATGAAATTGTTTGAAAAATGATTGAAGTATCAATTTTAAATTAATAATAATAATAAATAAATAAATAAATAAATTTGAAACAATGAATTTTAAATCATTGTAACGAATTACTATAGAAACGGAAGTTTCGTTCATCACTTTGCTAGAAAAGAGGAAGTTTCGGAAACTGGGATTTTCGTTATAACGATTTGCAAAACAAACCTTTTTATTATAACAAAACCTTGTTCTCGTTATAATGATTTTAAGAAGACCCAAAAACTTTTACAAAATCATTATAATGATCTATAAATCATTATAACAAATTGACTGATAGCTTAATTTGGGGCAAAAACTCACAGGTGCTACAGTGGAATAGTATAACGATTTGGAAAATCGTTATAACAAATTGCCAGATTCTGGAAAAGTATAAATAGAATTGAAAGGGGGAAAAACTCATTTTCCCATTTGATTTTGCCACAGACCTTTGCACCCAAGGTGGATCCACATCTGAAGGCTATTCATAAGGCATCATTTTTGAGGAAAATGGATCATTAGGATAATATTCTTCACCTTAAGGTGATTTCAAGTAATTTTTCAATTGATTTTGAAGATTACAGTTGCAAGTTGAAGACTTTGTGGTTATTGCATAATTTTTTTTGGAAGAATGTCTAAAAGGATAAACGTGTTCTTATGGGAAAGGGAAAGAAAACCCAATCTCGTGTGTCCATTAAGGGAAAAGAAAAAATCATTGAAGAAGAACCAAGTGGGAGTTCATATCCCACTAGAATGTTTAGGAATAAACATGCACAATAGGTATATCAGGATAAATTCTATGGAAAAGAAATTCTCTATGATAGAACAATTTTTTTTTTGTTCTCTATTTAATTTTGAGTTGTAATTCATTTGCCTGAATGTATGTTTGAATTATTACGACATGAGTTGTAATATGAAATGCTTACTTTGATGAATGTTTTTATGTTTTTAAATTTTATGTACTCATTTCAAAAATATATCACACTCATTATGCTTAAAGCACATTCTTTAGACAGGAGAAGTATTTTTTATAGGGGGAGCTTCAATGTTTAAGTGTTTTTATTATATTGTAGTATGTCAAATAAGGGGAGCAAGTTGTAATTCACCCTTTTTCATGAATGTTAAAAAGGGTGAGAAAAATGTGTGCATTTGAAATATGTTATAATAGGGGTATGTGTTGTATTAGGCGCCTAAGTTTTTTCTTTAAGGTATGGTTTTGACATCATCAAAAATGGGGAGATTGTTGAGAACTCACCTTCTATAGGTTTTGATAATGTCAAACAACTTAGCATACAGCAAATGAAGGCATCAAGAAACCAAGTCTAAGATACAAAGTCATAAAGAAGGAATGAAGAAATTATATGAAGAAAATCTAAGAACATTGAAGAATTAAAGATAAAAGTGTTGAAGCCAATGAAGAAGAGTCATGAGCACATACACTCATTTAAAAAGATTTGAACACTAGTTTAGGTCACTCATTTAGATTCTAAGTCCACATATATAAAAATCAACACAGGGAAAATTGGAATAACGATTGGAAAATCGTTATAATGATTCACTATTCATTTATTAGATCACATGACTCTACATCTAAGAAATTCGGTATAACAACTTGAAAAATCATTATAATGAATTTTGATTGAATTCCAAAACTTAGGAAATATTTTGAAAATAAGTCTATTAGAGAAAATCCCATAGATTAAGGAATTTAGGAAATTCGATATGAAAAATCGTTATAACGAATTTTGAATATGTTCCAAAAACATAGGAAATATTTTAAAAATAAGTCTGTTAGAGAAAATCTCATAAATCAAGGAATTTTAGAAAAATCGGTATAACGATTTTCATAATCATTATAACAAATTTTGAAATTCAAATAATACTTAGGAAAGTTTTTGAAAAGATATTTATTTAGAAATTCAATTAAGGAAAATTTTGAATTTGTCATTTATTAAGAAACTTTTTGAAAAGATTTAGTCCTTAAGATTAGATTTGAAAAATCTAAGATTTGACATCTAGGAAAATTGTTATAACGATTTCTTAAACGTTATAACGAATTTTTCAAACCACCAATTTGGTACAACGAATCTTTTAAATATAGTGAAAACTATAAAAAACATTATAACGAATTTAAAATTCATTATAACAATTTTGGACAAGTTTTAAGTTAAGTTTGCATCTATAAATAGAAGTCTAATTCATCACTTTTACATACCATTCACTCACGAATTTTCACTCTCCTTCTCACGGCTCTAGTGCTCACGTCTCGAACTCGGTTTGACAAATTTTCGTGCTTTAGTGAGAGGAGATCTTAAAGGTGCAAAAGCTTAAAGTCTGATTTCTACGCTCATTCGAGGTAAACACATTCTGATTGATCTAAAAGGGTTTGGTTCTAATTTTCTTTTGTTAGTTTGACGTGTGTTCGACCTAAACACACGTGGGTACTCCATTTTGGAGTGGTGGGTTGAAGAGTTTGACCTTAAACTCTTGTCGATTGAAGAGTTCGACCTTAAACTCTTGTCAGTTGGAAGATTTGACCTTAAATCCTAGTTGGTTGAAGGATTTGACCGTAAATCCTTGTTGGTTGAAGGATTTAACCTAAATCCTTGGTTGGTTGGAGGATTCGACCTAAATCCTTGGTTGGTTGGGGAGTGCGACCACAAACTCCTGTATTGGTTGGTTGGTTGGAGGGTGCAACCACAAACCCTTGTTGTAGTTGGTTGGGTGTACGACTTTAAACACTCAGTTTGTTATTGCTTTAATAGTGATTAGACAAGGTTCAGGCTTTTTAAGCTTAGGGGTGGACATAGCTAGTTGGTGAACCACCTAAAAATCTCTATGTGCTTTATTTCCGCATTCTCATTATTGTTTTCATATCGAATCAACTACTTGCACATCGTTTTGTTTTGAAATTCGTATTCAAATTCATATCATATTACTCGTTTCACTTCCACATCATTTTCATCATTTGTATTTTGTTTACTTTTGTATTTCAGATTAATTCATACAAAAGTTTGTTTGAAATTTGAAAAACCACTATTCACCCCCCCTCTAGTGGTCGTGATCGATCCTAACAAGATCCAAGATGAAAGAAAGGACATAGAGTCACCACTTAATTTTGTTTGAGGTAAAAGTTAAGAAAAAAACCATAAGATTGTAGGTATGCACTTCGGGTACAAGTTGGGAAGGTGTTAGACACCTAACCTGCCTAACTAATAGCTAGCCTCGAGTCGTCTATGATTGGCTGATTGCAATTCAATTGATTTGAATCAATGTTCCTAAATTTGGAGATGATTCTCATGAATCAAAAGCAAAATGTAAATAAACCTGATTATATTGAATTTATAATAACTTGTACAAATCGTCAATCACAAGATACTTTCGTCTCAAAAGAAGAAAGATTATGTATAAGAAATAAAGAAATAAGTGACGATGCAACATGACTCGTAGAAAGACGCCATGTCTGGATGATTCGCTCCAATTCTTGCAATGTCTGGATGATTCGCTGCTCTGTAGTTATTCTCACTTGGATGAGAATGATAAATATCATTGATCATCGCATCCAGATATAAGAATACATTGACAAAATAGCAAGCATTATGAATCACACTTAATAGAAGTCCAGTCCAAAGACTCCAGTTCAATCATGGTGTCTTCTGATGTTGCGAACACTTCTATTTATAATCGGCAACTAACTAATTACTATCATGCGTCGACACCTGACTGGATGACAAGAAACATGTGGCAACAAAATAAAGTTAACTAACACTTAAGAGAAACTTTGCACTCAAAGAGGCAAAGTTCGGAGAATCACACGAAGAGAGAGGAAAAAGGCTTGTCCGCGAGAGACGCAATAAACCACCAGGGGTCTGGAAAAAAAGTGAAGGTGAATGGACTATGGACTTCTAGGAGTCCAGAGAAGAAGAAATGGAGAAGAAAAGATTACAGACTTTTGGGAGTCCAAAGAAGAAGAAACGAAGAAGAAAAGGGTGCAGACTTCTGGGAGTCCAGAGAAGAAGAAACGAAGAAGAAGAGGTTACAAACTTTTGAGTGTCCGGAGAAGAAGAAACGAAGAAGAAGAGGTTGCAAACTTTTGAGTGTCCGAAGAAGAAGAAACGAAGAAGAAGAGGTTATAGACTTCTGGGAGTCCGAAGAAGAAGAAGTGAAGAAGAAAAGGTTACGAACTTTTGGGAGTCTGGAGAAGAAGAAACAAAAGAAGAAAAGGTTGTAGACTTCTTAGAGTCCTAAGAAGAAGAAACAAAGAAGAAAAGGTTGCAAACTTCTGAGAGTCCGGAGAAGAAGAAACGAAAGAAGAAAAGGTTGCGAACTTATGGGAATCTAGAGAACTAAAGAGAAAAGAAGAAACCTTGGGCTTTGACCAGTCCAGAGAAACTTACAAAGAAGACCTACGGATTTGGGGTGTCAACAAGTTGAAAATATTTTAATTAAAATTAAGGAATTTATTTACCCCATAGACTTTGTAGTTATAGGGAATCAACCTTCATTAGGAAAGGGAAAGCATACACCTTTGATTTTAGGAAGACCCTTCCTTGCAACTTCTGATGCAGTCACAGGGTGTAGACATGGATCAATGCAATTGCCTTTGGTGAGGAGAAGGTTGAATTGAATATCTTTCAAACTAATCATGAGTCTAAGGGAAATTAATAAGAATGATTTAATAGATGCCCAATTTATTGATGTTGTAGACAATGGTGAGTGGGAAGAAGATGAACCCACCCATGTAGATATTTTTCAAGATCCATACAATGGTACTAATTTAGAACCTAAATCCTTAGCCAATGTAGATAGTTCTGATTTTATTGAATTAGGGTCATTTGAATCATTAAGTTTAGAGGTAGAAACAAATGAACAACCTTCAAAAAGTGAACCACCTAAATTAGAATTAAAGCCTCTCTCACAGAATCTAAAATATGCATTTTTAGGAGAGAATGAAACTCTACCTATAATTATTTCTGCAGAACTTTCAGCAGAGCAAGAAGAAAAATTGTTAGTGGTTCTAAGTAGATTTAAGGCAACCATTGATTAGCCCATGGCTGGTATAAAGGGGATAAGTCCTAGTATTTGTCAACACAAGATCTGTGTGAACAGTGAGGCTAGACCTTTTAGGGATCATCAAAGAAGACTTAATTCCAATATCAAGGAGGTTGTAAGAATAGAAATTCTCAAGTGGCTAGACCATGATATTATCTATCCAATTTCAGATAATGTATGGGTCAATCCACTTTAGGTTGTTCCTAAGAAATCTAGAATAACCGTAATTAAAAATGATAGGGATGAATTAGTACCAACTCAAGTCCAGACTAGGTGGAGAGTGTGTGTGGATTACAGAAAATTAAATGCTACCACCTAGAAAGATCATTTTCCCCTGCCCTTTGTTGACCAAATGTTAGAGAAATTAGTAAGGCAAGAATTTTACTATTTTCTGGATGGATACTTAGGTTATAATCAAGTTCCAGTAGCATTAGAGGATCAAAAGAAGACTATTTTTACATGTCCTTTTGGTACATTTGCATTCAGAAGGATGCCTTTTAGATTATGCAATGCACTAGCCACATTCCAAAGATGCATGACAAGTATATTTTCAGATATGATTGATAGATTTTTAGAGGTTTTTATGGATAACCTATCTATCTCTAGGTCTTCTTTTGACAATTGTTTAAATCATTTGGAATTGGTACTAGAGAGATGCATAGACAAGAGCCGAGGTTTCATGACCTAGCATGGTTGAAGAATAAGCGAGGTTTGGAGAGCTTCAAGGTATATTTACGAAATGAAGAGATCATGTTTTACTTTGTTGCATTTTTGTGTTTGTGATGTTGTTTTCATGTTGGTTAGTGTGATTGTTAGGGATTTTTGTTGTGTGTCTTGTGGGTGTAATGTTTGTTTTGTTATGTTAAACTTAGTTGCTTTGATTTTAGTAGGTATAATGCAAGTCATTTCATATGCTTGGATTAAAAATAGGTTATTTTCATGTGAATGTTTGTATACATTTGTGAATATGTTTTCTTTTTGTTTGCATGTGAATGGAAGTTTTTCTTGAATGTAAGTTTTCAGTTGTGAATATATTTACTTTCATTAGCAGTTGTTTTCATTCGGATTTGTTCTTGTGAATACTTTCATTATTTCGACTCATTTGAGGTGTGGTTGTGTAAAACGTGAATAAAAGGTTGCATTGTATGTATGGGAAATGTGTGTACATATGTGATCTCCTTGAACACAAGGGAGAAATGCTTTGCAAGGTTGAGAACTTTAACTAATATGGGAGTGTTTTGATGAACTTGTGCAAAAATAGGAAGAGACATGTGTAAGTGAGCAAAAGTTTTGTGTATTTAACCACTAACCTAGTTAAATATTTTATAATTTAGTTTAATCATTAAGAGCCAGCTTTCCTTTATGCATTTAACTAGTAAAGTCATTGTAAAAGAATTTGATTAATCGTTTTACCAACGTACTTGCCGATGTACTTCATTGGACGTCGTGCACTTGCGGTTATTACTTGTAATTTAACGAAAAATCGCATACACCTCACAACCAATATATTCTTCCTCCCCCATCTAGACCCACACACCATGGCTCCCTAACTCCACTCCTAGGCTATGAAAACCTAGGGGCCAATTCTAGAACCCCTCTTACACCCCAAAGGCCACCCACTCAGTACACACCCATAGTGGAGCCTTTGAGCACAATATTTCCCAAGGTTAGTGTTGACCCTTGGAAATAAGATGAGCAAAGGAAAAGTCCCCTCTTTCAAGGCTAAGTAGTTAACCATGGAGGAGACACTTGTGATCCCTAATGAGGCATCGCTACATGTCCATTTTTCATTGGGAAGTATATATTTGTAATCGAGTGCACTCCTAATAAGCATTAGGAACCCAATTACCCTTCTTGCGGGATTCCTATTAGGCAACAAGAATCCTTAGCCTTATTTCCTCAGGCAATGCAAACGTCACACGCCCTAATCCATCTAGATTGCGAAGAGATGAGTTATCCTCCTCATGATGCATGACTATTGGTAGCAAGGTAGTCATTGAAAGTACGGATCATGAGCTAGAGGGGGGGGTGAATAGCTATTTAAAAATTGGATCATAAATTCATTCAGAAGCATTTCAAAAGAAAGCATAGAAAAAATAGTAAAGAAGAATGATACTAAAATTTTTATAGTGGTTCACCAAAAGGCTACATCCACCTCCAAGCTATCTAAGCTTAAGTCTAAGTCAAATCCACTATAAAGAACAATTACAAAAGGTGTTTAAGGTCGAACACCAAACCAACCAGTACAAGAGTTTAAAGTCACACCTCTCAACCAACCTACATAGGTGTTTATGGTAGAACACCTCAACTTACCAAGGATTTATGATTGAATCCCCCAACCAAGTGTTTAAGGTCGAACACTTTAACCAACCAAGTGTTTAAGGTAGAATACTTAAACCAACTAAGTGTTTAAGGCAGAACACTTAAACCAACTACAATCTTAAGTTTTTAGGTGGAAACTCAACAAACTGACTAAATACAAATCAAAACAACCAACACCAATTTTGTGCTTTGCGTAAGTGTTTTAAGTGAGAATTGGGGAAGAAGCTTGAGCACAAGAAAAACACTTAGAAACCAAATGAATCGATCAATGTGTGCTAAAACTTATTCGATGTGAGTGTTTGAGTGCAACAATTCATGTATGTGAAGATTAGGTTCTTTGGATCTCTAATCTTGGGATTATTTATAGTTTAGGTAGGCTTAAACGGTCATAAACGGCTAGTTTGACTTGGTCAAATCATCAATTTGAAATAACAAATTATATTCTAAATTTTACTATAGCAAATTTGGATTAACGAATTTCTAAAAATATTTAACCGAATTTGACCTAGGAGGAATTTCTAGGATAAAATCAATTACAGAGAAATTTGGATAACCATTTGGATATGGAGAGCCATGAACTTATGGTCTTAACTTTACAACGAACTGTGGACTTATGGTTCTAACTTTACGACAAACCATGAAGTTATGGACTTCAGGATTTTTCATTGGCTTTGGCAGAACTTCCATTTTTTCAAGCTAGGCTATGGTGGAACTTTCATTTTTCTTAAGCTAGGCTATGACAGAACTTCTATTTTTTCAAGCTAAGCTATGGCAGAACTTTCGTTTTTCTTAAGCTAGGCTGTGGTGGAACTTCCATTTTTCTAAAGCTTGGCTTTGGTGGAACTTTCATTTTTTTGGGATGATACAAGTGCGGAGAAATTTGAATAATCATTCAAATATCCAAATGATGTTCCAATTGCTAAAATCATTATAATGAGTTTACATTTTGTTATACCATTTTTGCTCTGTTTATGGTATAGTAGGTGTGCTCTAAAAGATTAAGTATGCAACTTAAACTAATGTGCAAACATTTTGTTCGAACACTTTCCACATGATTTTTCTTTATCTTTTCATGCCTTCTTTTCATATGATTTGCATCCTTCATGGCTTCTAAAACATTTATGTATGCTACGCGATGTCAACTCTTCAAGTCCTTCATCACATCTTGTACACCATACACATACATCACATGACATCTTCAAAACATAACTCAATGAGAGATTCTATTCTTAACAATCTCTCTATTTTTGATGATGTCAAAAACCCATACAACACATATATTTGAGCATACAATATACAAACTCAATGACATGAGGTCTCTCTCCCTCTTTTTGACATAAGAAAAAAGTGGAAACAAAAGCTCCCCCTGAATAACTGTCTGAAATACTTAAGGAACACTCAAGAGTAATAGAGAAGTAAAATAACAATATCCAACATCAAAAGAGTTATATGTGTTACAAAACATTCATACAATAAATATGCTTACATGTGTGACTATCTAATCATAAGGCAATAAGCTCCTGCTTAGGGTATGTAGAAATTAGAAGAAAAAAATAGAGAAAAACAAATAATGATTTAGATATCTGTTTGGTTATCTGAAAGTATCTTGCAATTAAGTTAATGTTACAAACAATCAAGATAAGTCACTTAAACTACATATACTCAAATTTCTTCTTATCCTAGTGAATTTATGAACATTTAGAGGCTTGGTAAAATATATCAGCCAATTGATTTTCTATTCCAATGTGACTAAGTCTAATTTTCTTCTTTTTTGCATTTCAACTAAAAACTATGCAAACTTGTTGTTTCTCAATGCTTCCTTAATTTATATCCTTATTAAAATGATTCTCATGCATGTACTTTTTCCCATATTTGACGTGCAGGTTGGGGTTCCCTTTCCCTTCTTCTCCTTTTGAATGTGTGTACGCATCTTAGATGTTTCCAAAAATTCTTCAAAAATATCATATATCCTGGTATCCATTTCAACTTTCAAAATTCACTTAGAAATTTCCAAATTAAATCATGATCTTCCTATTTTCCTCAAAACGACATCTTCTTAACAACTGTTGACAAAAGAAAATCCTCCTTGAGATGAAAGGCTACAACAAATCATATTTGTATATAAGGGTGCTCATAAAATGAGCTCCCAAACAAATTCGTTATAATGAAAATTCATTTTCGTTACAATGAAAAATCATGTCCTCGATTTCTCTATTTGAGAAAAACTTAAAGATGTTAAAAGTAACTTAGAAAATCACAAAAATTCATTGTTATAAACATCAAACATTGATATTCATACATGAATAATTTTCAACTTTAGGATAAGTGTTGAAAACAGTGAAAGAATGAATTTCAAATCAGATATTAAAATAGTAATCCGATTTTGTTCTGGAGTTGAGAAATTTCAAATCCAATAGAAAATAGAAATCCGATAACCTAATATCGTTGTTTCCAAATTTTCTGACATAAAAAAATTGTAAGCACATCATTTAATCATGATATAGATATAAATTTATGCTACATACTTTATCAAATTGCAAAATCCCTTTTAATGTTGATATATTGTTACACTAATTTCAAAATATGAAAATATTTTAAGGTGAGGTAATTTCAGAAAAATTCAGAAAATAGTTTGGATAACCATTTGGTTATTTGATTTTTACTGTCCTAGACTGAAAATCAATTCCAAAAAAAAATCAGTAATATTTTTTTTAAATCATAATTCCAAATTTATCCTTAGTGTATAAACAACAATTTGTCATGAATAATAATTTTGATTTATCATCAATTCGTCATTATAATACTTCACTTGACTCATATCAACTTATCAATCAAGCATTGTGCAATTTATATTGGACATCATTATATGGTCATTTTAAGCCACTATTTGATCTAAGATCATACTTAACTATGAATCTAGTATTTTTCAGAACCTTTTTAGAGTCATTAACCTCAAGATACTTATCAATATGATAATGCTTAAAGATTAGTAAGTTAATATATTTCGAATTTATAAGTTCAAGATGTCACCTAGATTAATTGAAGTGACTTGTTTCAAGATTTGAATGACAAATTTTCTTTTGGAGAATTATTCCATTACAGATCCATTATCCATCTATGATTATACTTCAAAACCTTATATCTAATCTCTTGTGTCTATGAGTTTCAATATGTGACCATTATTTGGGATAACATAATCCAATAAATCATTTTATTGAATTCTGAAGTGGTACAGATTGATATGAAGTTACACTAACTTCTCATTCAAACTATATATCTATTTTAAAAAGGTTTGATGTCAGTATTCCTACAGATCTATTGTCTATCTATCCAAAACATCACAACTATCGATGAGTCTAATAACCTAAGTTTTAAGAACAAACTAATGATAAGAGAATTCATTTAAATAGATTGCTATTTCTATTTTCTTTTCATGCAGAGCACAAAGTTTATTTATGATTGCTATAATATCAAGACATATTTGTTCATGCATATCAATAGAGTATAATACCATTGCACTAATTTGTAACTTCCTATTTAATGAATATGACTAAGGCAGTTAAGGTGAAGTACCAAATTAAAAATTAGTTGTTCATACGATGATTGTATAGTCTTATTCAAGTTAAACAATGTCTGGCTATTCAATCAAATAATCAGAAAATGATAGTTCCCCCTAAGTGTGAGCCATCACATATATTAGATTCTAAATCATGATAATCATAAGTTATTCATATATAAATTTAAATCACTACAACTTATTTCTATAGTAGTAGCAAGTCAACAAAATTAAAAATAGTGTACATACCTTGCTTGCTTTTCATACCCCTTTTCTTATTTCTTAAAAATCATATGGAAATTAAGGATTTTGGTACCCACATTTTCTTGAATCCTTGGAAGTTAGTCCTTAAAATATTAAATTTATTTCCAACAGACAACCATATTCTATTTTAATTTCTTTTTAAGACAAATACAAGGTCACCATTATAAATTCTTCTAATAAAACCTTCACAATATGGAATATCATCAAACTTATAATAGGGATTGAAATTTAATGTGCATTTTCTATAATCAAGTGGTGCATGAACATTTGATCTACTAAAGAGAGTTCCTTGATCTTGGTTTTTAACAAGCAAGTTTCTTTCTTAAGCTTTTCATTCATACAATCAGATTTGCATTTTAGATCAAGATTGTCTTTGCTTTCTTTGACTAATTTATCAATATTCTCATACAGAGAATCATTTTCTTTTTCCAATTCACTTATGCATGCAATTAACCTCTTCTTTTCCTTTTTCAAATTTTTAAATTTTTCATGCAATCTTAGGAAGGCTGATTCTAGTTCATCATAATCACAATTTTCATTTTCAGAACTAGAACTACAAAAAGACATTGACTTGTTCATCATCATTTGCCATAAGCAAACGTTGACTTGTTCATCATCTTCATTGTTGGAATCTAAATGAACTTAGTTCATCCCAAGTGGCCTTTAAAGCCTTTCTATACCTTTCCTTTTTGTCATGTTTCCTATTGTCCTTCTCCTCTTTATTTCTCAAAAGAGGACAATACTTGCTTATGTGTCTCTTCTTATTGCAATTGTAATATTTTAGGACATTATCTCCTAAGTTCCATTTCTCCTTCTTCTTGAATTTTCTGAATTTGTTGAATCTTTTAAACTTACGTGAAAGCATAGCAATATTGTCCTCACCTGAGTTATTATTGGAGTTGGAGCTAACGTGGAAGGCTAGATCCTTCTTCTTTTCACCTATCTTGGAGGGCTTGACTTTGTGAGCTTTCAACTGCACTTCATATGTAATTAAGTTATCAATCAAATCCTCCAAGGTGTAAGTGCTCAAATCTTCTATGAATTCTAATGTCACTTTTTTACGTTAGTGATAGATACAATCATCACTAATTGATACAAATTCTAACGAGAGTTGTATATTTTGTTAAAAATAATACTGTATTATAAAATGTGATGGTATTTTGTTAAAAATAATACTATATTATAAAATGTGATAGATGCATCTGCTACTTTTTTTACATTAGTGATAGATACATTCATCACTGATTGATACAAATTCTAACGAGAGTCGTATATTTTGTTAAAAATAATACTACACCGATAGATCATATTATAAAAGGTAACACATGAATCTGTCCCATTTGTGACAGAGACAATCATCACTAATTGGTATGAATTTTAAAGAGAATTGTATTTTTTGTTAAAAAAAAATATAGTGACAGATCATATTATAAAAGGTAATGGATGCCTCCTTTGCTTTTTCACATCTGTGACGAAGACATTTGTCACTAATTGATATGAATTTTAACAAAAGTTTTATTTGTTGTCAAAAATAATACTATAATAATAGATCATAATATAAAAGGTAACAGATGCGTTTGTCTCCTTTTTACAATAGTGATAGATACATCTATCACTAATTAATATGAATTCTGACATGAGTTGTATTTTTTGTTAAAAATAATACTATTAATACTTTTTTAGTGATGAGACCAGTTAATAATGTGATAGCTGTCACTAAATATTAAAAACAGTGACGGATAATCGCCTGTCACAAATTATATACTATCCCTCATGAATTCTACATATTTAGTGACAAATGCTACTTTCCATCACTAAATGCACTTATTTGTCACTAATTGACTTTAGTGGCATTTCCCGTAATGACGAAGGCCTTCTTCATTTAATGATAGACTTTTAGACATTTAGTAACAAACTTATTCGTAGTTTGTTTGTGCATTTGAAAATAAAGAGAAATGAAATGACGAGAATTTTAAAATAGATAGAAAATGAAAATAATGAAATTTAATGGGAAACTACAAAATAAGAGTTGTTTGTACACGTAAGGGAAATGAGAGGAATTTCAAATTTTAGAAATTTGTTAAGTATCTATGCATCATGAGAATTAATGAGAAAGTTTAATATTAAAAATTTAAAATTTTGAAATAACGGAAGTTATTAAAAATTTAATTTTTATAAAAATATATAAAAATAACGTTCATTAGTCTCATCAACATGAAAAATATTTTATCGTAATGTTATTCACACAAAAAATATATTATCACAACAAATAACATTACACATTTTTATCATTCCATATAGACAACATAATTGTCTCATACATTTTAACAAATTAATTCCTAATAATGACAATATACCAAATATATTTCAATTAATGCAATAATCAAATCAACTAATTAACTTAACAAGATTTAATGTAATAAAAATTTCATTATTATTATTATTATTATTTCCTTTTTATTTTATATATATATATATATATTTCTATTTCTCATTGTCTTCTTCCCCGAAATAACTCAAAACGCAAATCACCCACATTAGACGACCTTACCTTCTCTCCACTACCATGCCTTCTCGCTTCCTCTTCTCCACCATCGGCCCTCACTCTGTCAAGGTTTCCTTTCCCTCCAGCCCCCACCATTGCGACCTTCTAGCCTCCATCTACGTCGTAGCCGTTGTGTTCCTCCTTGTCCTCCTAGCCTTCTTGATCTACTACTGCAGGAGGAAGCAAGAGTCATCGTGTAGCAAAATAACGTCATCATCCCTCCCTTCATCGTCCCTCTAGAATTTGAGGGCGTGTGCCTACAAGGTTCACCTATGACCAACTCAAGAAGGCGACGTCGACGTTCATGTCGATGGGCAAAATTAGGTAAGGTGGGTTCAAGAGCATCTTTTGTGTGGTGCTTCCGTTCAAGAGGGAGATCAATGGCATCACTCATGTGCATCGAGTAAGGGATTTCTCAAGGTGGATTCGAGAGCATCTTTTGGGAGTACTTTGATTGGGGAGGGAGATCGATGACATCACTCACATGTGTCGGGTAAGGAATTTCTATGATTCACAAGGGAGGAGTGGTAGGAAAGAGACCATCGAGAAGTGAGTAGGATTATGTGAGTCTTGGAAATCATAGGAAATGAATTTTTCATGATTTCATTGATACACAAATATGGTTTGGTCAAAGGGAAAGTCATTTCATTTGAATTCTTTTCCTAAGAATTCTAATGACACAAATAGACCTTTTATGTCAATTAATTATTATTTATATAATCCAATTTTTAAAATCATTTGTAAGTTAAATTTGTACATTATACATTTTGTATCAAAAATAACATTTGTAATTTTTTCATAAATATAATGTCATAATAATTTTTTTTTTTAAGTTGTATAAATTGTATTTAATTTGGTGGTTTAAAATCTCATATTAGATAATCTATATTAAACTTATTATAATCATATAAATATATAATATTTATATTATATTAATTTTTAATTATTTAATAAAATAAAAAATAAAATTGAACTAGCATGATTTAACACGATTTGACACAATCAATGGTACATCGGAACGATCCAAATGAGTCATGTCTGAGCTAGAAAAATCCATACATGCACGACACGACCTGACACAAATAGTACTGGGCCACAAAAAATTTGAACCATATCAACATGACATGACCCCGTTGAAACCTTTAATATCAAAAAGGAAGTGAATAAGTTGTATAGATTATATATTATGTATAGGTTGATAAAGGGCATCTCGAAGATCTAATGAATAAGTTGATAAAAAAGCAACAATTGTGAAGACTCAAAGAAGACATGATGAATCCAAGTGAAGTATATGAAGGCTTGAAAGATGCAAAGTTATGCAAAGGGAAAGCATATGAAGTCAAGAAAAAAATTGAAGGGCATGTGTGAAGACTTGAAGACTTGTGTGTGATTGTGTTTTAAGTTAGTTGATATGCTCTTGCTCTAGGAATATATAGACTAAGGCATGCATTTTCATTTACCTTCACACACTTAACCCTAGTATACTTACCATCTTTTAGGGTGTCCACAGAAAAATAGGTTAACGATCATGCAAAACAGATCAACGATTCTGACATTACATCGGTTAACCTGGTACGACCAAGAGCAAAACCTGTTACAGAGAAAATTGAATTAATGTTTTTGCAGAACAGATTAACGATTTTTATTGGACTTAGGTAAATAGAATTCTAGTAACTTGTGGACTAAGGATCGTTATAACGGTCCTATGTCGTTAGCCCAATTTTAACTGAAAAATAAAAGGGTTCAATTTTGACACAAATTCGAATTAATAGTTATACCTTTCATTAACTCGAATTTGCAACATTTCATTCCAATAGATTACGAAATAACAAATAGATTAACCGTTCTTAGTTTGAAAATATTTAACACCTAGGGTTGAGTTTTAACACAAAATTGGATTAACAGTTATACCTTTCATTAAACCAATTTTGCAATACACTTTCTAGTACTTTTCAAATTCCCAAATAGGTATAATGAAATAACAAACTATAGTTTGACCAATCCAATTGTTAAAAAAACGGATTAACCTGAATTTATTGAGAAATTAGCCATTGGACTTACATATTACTCTATAAATGCAAACCTTCGTCCAACCCAATTAATACCTTTTGCACTCTAAACATTCACATTTCTCACTCTCAAGCTCTCATTGAAGATCCATTGAAACCTTTTGAAGGCACTCAAGCTTAAAGCATTCATCCATAACATCATTCAAGCAATAATATTGGTTGTAACTGCTTTAATTGATTTGGTTTGTAATTGGTCCCAGTCTTACTATTGGTTTTTGCTTGAGTTTTCACCACAAAACTCAAGTGGTACATTCCTTGTAATTAGAAGTGGTTAGTTGTCAAGTTTGACCATACACTCTAGTTAGTTAGGGTGTTCTACCATAAACACCTAAGTTATTGGAGAGTTTTATTAAAAACTCTTGATTGTAGTTGGTTAAGTGTTTGACTTAAAACACTCATTGTAACTTAATTAAATAGTGAATTAACTTAGGCTTAAGCTAATATAGTTTGGAAGTAGTTTTATCTAGTTTGAGAATCACCTAAATATCTTTGTGTTTACTTTATTTCCATTCCATATTATTTGTTTGAGATTGAAATTGTTTAAAAATTAAATACACACTATTTACCTCTCTTTAGGGTACCAAAGCAAGGTCATTTTATTGATCTAATAATCATAAAAACACTGAAACTGTTTGATTGTTCAACAACAAAGCATCAATAAGCTCTCATTCTTTAATAGTAACAATTGCAATTACTAGAAATATAAAGTGGCAGCATTCCTTAAGTCTATCAATATGGAATTATGGAACATCATGGTCAATGGAGCAACTATTCCAATCAATCCCTGTATAAGATGGACGGAACAGTAAAAGAAGTTGACCTAATTTAATGTTAAGAGGTTGAATACTTTATTTTGCTATCACCTAATTAATTTAATAAGATATCTACTTGTACAACTTCAAATTAAACTTAGAAGATGCTAAAAACTTGAAGAACTACGTAGATTTTTAGCATGAAGATTTTGAAGTTTGACCTCACAAGTGTGTATAGGATGACACCCTTAAAGTCCTCATTCCAAATCAACTTCAACTAACTTTTAAAATTACTTTCAACATTATCATTACTACGTAAATTTTAATATATAAATTTTTATCATCTTAATTATTTTACAATTTCAATTCTATTCATAAAACTAACTCAACTCTATTCAACTTCTGAAACTAATTGAAACTCCCTCCAAACACATCCTAAGTCTATTACCTTATCTTCGTTCCTTATGACAATCGTATGCATCTTATCTTCAGTCTAACCCTACAACATCCTGACAAAGGCCGTGAAGATAAATATGAAGATAAGATGACTGCCTAATGCATTCTCGGAATTACCAAGAACATTTCAACAAAAAACTCAAAAGAAAGTGATCTTAATTAGATTTCTTACCAAAGTAGGGGGAAAACCCATTTTTACATAAATTTAAGCTTACCATTACTTCTCTTAGAAGTCCAGAACAAAAGCAAACAAGCATTTGCTGTTGCTAATGATTCAAGCAAGTGGGGCATCCTGTTTTTGATCGCATTAGATCCAACCATACAGCATTCCAAAATCCCACAACCATTCCTACCAATACCACTAAATAGTAGCCTGCTAGCACACCGTGCTGAATAAATACAATGCACATCCACACCGAGATGTTGCAGCAACACAATGTTGGAGTAGAGTTACAGATGAAGACACCACATAAGTGAGACAATAGATTTCGCTAAGTAAATAAAAGGAGAAGGAGAACTGCAACAACAAAGATTGCAGAAGCACGACCACTACCACATTTTGCATGGGATGAGTTGTCCGATACGGTGGAGTTGCCACTGGCCATTTTACTGCTGAAATGCCGACAGCAAAAAGCACATTGTTAATTGTCCTGCTTGTCGATGTGCTCATTCATAATTTTTAATTTAACCACACAAAGCTAAATTTTATGTTCTTACCTAGAGGTGAGGTACAAGCATGAATCATAACCTGTATGCAGAATAAACAAGTCAGAATGTGATTATCCACTGGTAGAGAGCACAAATGAGGTTGACAAAAACTGTACCGAGTAAATTCAACTTCAGTCTACTGCTACCATAAGTGTAAGCATTCTCGGATGCCAAAGCAGGAAGAATTTTATGGGTAAATGTGGAAAAGTCCGAGGGTGAGGTCGGAACATGTGAAAAATGGGTCTTTTTATATGTTTCCATGTTTTTATTATTTTCTTTATTTGCTTGAACAACACAAACACTAGAAATTCGTAAAACATTTTCCCAATTTTCATCTTCTTGATTTTCTAGGCAGTACAAACCCTCCCTTAGGTGACAACTGATGTTTTACGTGACTTCATCAATTGTATGCGTATACATCCACTGCAAGGGTGTAATCATCACAGCATTACGAAGGAAACCATGCTTATACTTGGGTTTTCATGTCCTGAGTATAAGAGATGCACTATTTTTTTATAGGAATTTTATTTGCAAAATGGTATCAATTAAAAACATAAAATCATCCATTATGAGTCTGTCTGCATTAAGCTGAGGAAAAATCAAGGTACAAAATTACAAAGTTATATTAGGTGTGCAAAGAAGAAACCAACTCAAAGCATCACACCACATTAAAATGGTAAGGATATTTATTTGAAAAACAAGCCCAAAAATTAGAGGCATTCCCATTTCTTACAAAAAATTAAATTCAACGTTTTTTACATAAATAGGTTTTGTCAAAACCAACTTTTCCATTATGAAGAATTGAAGATCTTTGTTTCCAACTGCACATTATTCGTGCCTTTAACCTGCACCTCTCCAAGTTTTCAATTCAAGGATACAACTCATATATTAAAATCTTGAAATTAATTGTTCCATTAATTCAAACATGGCACATGAGTGTTACCACCATTGCTATCAATTCAGTTGAAAATAAGTGAAGCAGTTGATCTTCATATCACATTAATTCCTTTTGAAAATACAACGGATAATAATTTATCTATTAAGAAATACATAAAAGTTGAGGATTATATATTTCAATTGTATTTAAGACCTTTCAAAAGTTGACAATCAACACTGTACCTTACAATTTATTTAGAGAAGAATATCTCATCTGCATCGTACTGCTACACTTAGATGCATACAATATATATAAAAAGATTTCACTGCATGTATATAAACAATGATTATAAATATTTGTTTAAATTTATAAACAATTTAGGCTCTTACTTAAGAGCGATTTAGTTTTAGTTTTTGTTTAAATTTGCGAATAGTTTAAGCTCATATCTAGGAGTGTTTTGTATTTTTTGATTTCAAATGTTTTGGATATTTTTCTTATTTTCATCTAAAACATCTAGGATTTGTAGACAGTTTAACTCTTGTCCAAGAGCATTTTATGTTTGTTATTTTTATTTTTTTAAGTTTCGGATTAATGTCGCATGAGACTTTTAGTTGGAAATTTGATTTGATTTGTTATAAGTTTCAATTTTTTATGAAACTTATCGATTTCATCAATTTTTTTAATTTCATTTGAATTTTGATTTAATATGAAAGCTTCAATTTAATGTGAAGCTTACAAGGTTTCTTTTTTTTTTTGAATTTGATGTGATTTAAGTTCAATATGGTGTGAAACTATATTTTGTTTTTGTTTACTCTTTATCCGCATAAATGTCTATATGAGGAAAAATTTAAGCATTTTAATTTGATTTGGTATGAGTTTATATAAATGGCACATATATATTTTTGTTGATTTTGATTTTGTAAAGTTTCAATTTAATGCAAAACTTGAATATAATTTATTATTATTATTTTGTTGTTTTTTTTCAGTAAGGTTTCAATTTAATGCAAAACCAAACTTATATGTTTTAATTTAAGGCTGTGAAACTCAAATATTTTAATTTCAATGTTCTCTTTTATATGGATTTTAATCCAACTATTTCAATTTATTTCTTTTTTATAAGTTTCAATTTAAAGTGAAACTTCTATATATATATTCAATTTAGAAAGTTTCAATTTGATGTAAAACTTCATATATTTGATTTTGAGTTATATATTTCATGATTTTGGAAAGTTTCAATTTAATGTGAAACGTTATGGATTTATATGATTTTTGGGTTTATTTAAATTTTATAAACAGTTTAAACTCATACTTAGGAGTGATTTGGTTTTGATCTTATTTAAATTTATAAACAGTTTAGGCTCTTGTTTAGAAGCAATTTCATTATAATTTGTTGAGATTTTATAAACAATTTAGACTCATCTTTAAGAGCAATTTGGAATTTTATCTTAAATGTTTTCTTTTATCTAAAACATAAAAGTTTACGGACAGTTTTGGCTCATACCCAAGAGCAAGTTAATTTTAGTTTTGTTTAAGTTTGCAAATAGTTTAGGCTTATATCTAGGAGTGAGTTATTTTTAATTTTGTTTAAATTTGTGAATAGTTTAAACTCACATCCAAAAGTGAGTTAATTTTGATTTTGTTTTAAATTTGCAGATAGTTTAAGTTCATATCTAGGAGTATGTTTCAATACACGTATTTTAGTTTGTTTGTATTTTTAATGTGAGGCTCGCAGGTTCAATTTGACATTAATTTTGAGCTTCGACTTAGTATCATGCGTCGATTTTAGTTTGGTTTCATTTGCTATAAATTCTAATTTAATATGAAATTCCAAATATTTAGTTTGATTTAATTTAATTTGTTAGAAGTCTCAATATAATGTGAAACTTCATGAGTTTCATTTAAGTTGATTTTATTTCTTTTGTTTTTGTTTAATTTGATTTGAGTTTTGATATAATGTGAAACTCTTATATGTCAAACCAAGTTGGTCTAGACAATTTTATATTTTTTTTAAAATTTCAATTTAAGTTTCAAATTAGTGCAAAACCTTAGATTTAATTTAGTTTGATTTAGTTGCTTTTTTTGTTTAATTTCACTTAAGTTTCAATTTAATGTGAAACTATTGTATTTTGATTTAACAAACTTCAAGTTGATGTGAAGCTTATAAAATTTTAATTTCAATTTTAATTTACTATAGTTTAAATTTTCAATATAATGTGAAACTATACTAATTTTAGTTTTGGTTTACATAATTTCCTACATGAAATGGAACTTATGCATTTTAGTTTTATTCAGCATGAGTTTTATATGAGGTAAAACTCATGCATTTTAATTTGATTTTGTATGCTTTAACTTAGATCAATAGGTTTCAATTTATCATAATACCATATCAATCTGAATAACTCTAGATTTATATTAATATAAATCTCAACTTTGAGTGAGACCCAATTATATTTGTTTTACAACGATTTCAATTTCAAGTTGACAAATTTCAATTTAAGGTGAAACTTGACAATTTAATTTCAATATCAATTTAATGAGCTTCAATTTAATGTGAAACTTTGTAATTTTGATTTCAATTTTATAAGTTTCAATGATTATGAAACTTAACTTTAATTTTGATTTCATAAATTTTATTTAATATGAAACTTTATAGTTTCAACTTTAATCTACCAAATGTCATTGTAATGTGAAACTTAATAAATTCCATTTCCAATTTCATACGTTCCAATTAATGTGAAACTTTATCAATTTGATTTTAATTTAATAAGTTTTGGTTTAAGTTCATAATTTGAACTCAATAATTTCAATTTCAACTTAATAAGTTTTGTTCAATATGAAATTTTCTATTCAGTTTTAATTTAATAAGTTCTAATTTAATGAGGAACTTAATAATCCTATTTTCAATTTAATAAGTTTCAATTGATGTGAAACTTTATAATTTTAATTTTAATTTACTAAATTTCAATTTAGGTGAAACTTAATAATTTCTTTTTCAATTTAATAAGTTTTAGTTGGTGTGAAACTTTATCACTTTAATTTTAATTTACTAAGTTTTAGTTAATGTGAAACCTAATAGTTAAATTTTAATCAGAATTTTATTAATTCCAAATAATACCAAATTTTATGTTTAAATTTAATTTAATATAAGTTCCAATTTCATGTGAAACTTATAAATTTAATTTCGTTTGTTTTAGTTAGGTTCCAATTTGATGTGAAAACTCAGACTCTAATTTAAAATATTGATATGTTTTTGTTTGTTTTCTGTTAGGTTTTGATTTAATGTGAAACCTTATGAATTTTCAATTCAATGTGAGAATCTGATTTCATCGTATATTTTTATATTTTCTTTGTTATTGATTTTCATTCATTTATATAAGCTTCGATTTCATGAGAAACTTATAAGATTCAATTATGTTTTGATTTTTTAAGTTAGGTTCCAACTTGATGTAAAACCTCATGAATTTTTCAATTTAACATGAGAATTCATATAATAAGTTTTAATTTTAAATAAAAACTATCATATTATGTATCTTCATACTTCTTTGTGATCGATTTTCATCCACTTATATAAATTTCAATTTCATGTGAAACATATGAGCTTAATTTAGAATATTGGTATACTTTTGTTTTGCTTTTTTTAGTTAGGTTTAAATTTAATGTGAAACCTTACGAATTTTCAATTTATAAGTTTCAATTTCATGTAAAACTAATAAAATTTTAATTTAGGATATTAGTACATTTTTTCTAATTAGGTTTCAATTTAATGTGAAACCTTGTAGATTTTCAATTTAGTATGAGAATTTAATGGATAAGTTTTAATTTTGAGTAAAACTTATCATGTTATATCTTTTCATATTTTTGTTTTATATGTGATTTTATTTATATAAGTTTCAGTTTCATGTGAAACTTATCAATATATATTTTTTGTTTACTTTTGTTATTAGGTTTCAATTTGATGCAAAACCTTACACATATTTTTGATTTAAGAAGTTTCAATTTAGGGTGAAACTATATATGTATTTTAGGATTTAGGAAGGCTTCAATTTAATGTGAAACCTTATATATTTTTAATTTAATGTGAAAATTACATTAATAAGTTTTAATTTTGGGTAAAACTTATCATGTTATATCTTTTCTTTTCTTTTTTGCTTTATATATTTCTTTTCTATACAAGTGTTAATTTCATGTGAAATTTATCAATATGTTTTTTTTGTTTGCTTTTGTTATTGGGTTTCAATTTAATGTGAACCCTTATAAATTTCCAATTTAGTGTGAGAATCTATGTGATAAGTTTTAATATATTTTTTTTAAGTAAAACTTATCATGTGTATTTTTTTATATTTTTCATATATGTTTCTATATGTATTTTTCCTTTTTTTTTATTTCATTATTTTATTTTTTGGGCTGAAATCGCATTTTTTTAGCTTTTTTGGCTCGACCCACACTCTCTCACCGTTCTTCTCAAGGCGGTGCCCACGGAAGGGATCATTTCACTATCTATTCACCTCCACTCTTCTCCTCTGTCTAGCATGGCAATCCAAGCAACAACACAGGCAATCAACGAAGGCACGACGTGGACAAGCAATGGAGCATTGAAACTAGACAACAACTGACTGGATTCAACGAGAACGAGCAATGGAAGACTAGTGACAACCAAGCAAAGCTTGCAGGAGCTCTTAAGCCAACGACATGAAGAGCAACAAGCATTAAGCCTCACCAAGTAGGCTTTGCCTTACTGTTTTGCAATAGTTTTTCTTTTTCTTTTTCTTTTTTTTTGATTCAATCAGCTAGAGTTTTAGTTCCTCTTCTCTCGATCTTTGTTCCTCTTCTCTCGATCTTTTTTTGTTGTTGTTTTCTCTAGATCCAACATTTTCTTTGATTTTCTTTTTGTTTAATTCGAGCTTTTTCTTTCTCAATTAGGGTTTCAATCGATTTTTGTTTTTTGCTTTTTTTTGTAGATCTAGGGCTTTTGTTTACTTGCTCACTAGATCCAAGCTCATATTTTCCCTAATCTCTTGCTTTTCCTTTAGATTTAGGGTTTGCATTATTGTTTTTTTTTTTTCTTTTTTTTTTTGCTATGCTACTCCGACCTTAGGATTTGATCTCCCCTTTCTTTTCTTTTGTTTTCTTTTACTTGTTGTGCTTTGTTCTGGAGCTGATCTTTGCTCTCAACTTTTCTTTTTGCAAGCTAGAGCTTTGGTTTGTGTTCACTGGAGTTCAAGCAACGAACAACAAAGGCAACGGCGACATGAGCAGGGCAAACCAACAATGTAGACGCAAGCTTCTAAAGGTTGAAGATGATGGACACGTGGATGGTTGCGACAAGGATCTGGAGCGAGACCCTAATCGAACAACAAGGTGGCGATCCCAGGTAAGTTTTGTATATTTTTAGGTTTTTTTTAGTTTAATTTTTTATACACGCTCCTTTTCTTTTCTTTTTTGTCCTTTTTGTGAATGGGCTTGCACCAATTTTGGGCCTAATTCTCTCCTTTTTTTTAAACATCCGAATCAAGCCAAGGGCCTTTCTTCCCTCTTGTTTTTTTTTGTTTTTTTTGTTCTATTGGGCTAGGCTTAGGTTATAAGGCCCAATCTCTCCCTTTCCTTTTTCATTACACTAGGCAACTTCTCCGGCAGCTAGGGTTCCGACAAGTTCAATCATCGGTGGGTTTCAAATGTTTTTTTTTTTTTGTTCTTTTTTTTTATTGAACTGGGTGATGGTATGGGTTCCTGTCCACCTCTTCTTCTTCCTTTCTTCCTAGACCGTCAAACTAAAGTTCGTCGTCCAATAGGTCTTCTCCGTCCTTTTTGTTGTTTACTTTTTCTCTCTTCCAATATTTTCATCTGGCAGAATTTCCCCTCAGGGATTGGACTTTAAGGTTTTTTAAAAAAAAAGAAAGAGGGGCAGAAGACAGCTTTAGAGGTGCCTCTGCACCCCCTCCCTCTCGACTATTTACTGACTCTGCTTCTCACCTTCACTAATAGTTGTGGATGGTCACAAGCAAATGATAGAGCGAGACGACATTAAGATGGTAGCAAGGTTGAGGATAGATAGTTGGTCGACGTACTTTTGGAACAATAGACTTGGGTGGCGAGGTTGAGGGCACACAACGATCAAGGATCCAACGCACTTAAAGATGTCAGAGAGCAACCAATCGATCGCACAGTTGAAGCGACGAAGAGGCTCAGGCAATGAAGTTGGGGTCGCACGACGTTTGGTGATCTAAAGCAGTTGAAGGTGTCCAAGGGGCCATGGCCCCCCTTACCCTCCCCTTCAACCTTGTCCGATATTTATAAACGAAGATGGCCGCTAGTTGGAGGTCGAAAACATGCATGGAGTTCGAAGATCGTACTTAACATCGGCGGCCAAAGATTTTCCACTGGCAAACGTGCAAAGCTTCGAGAATGCCTATTTCATTTTTTTTTTTATTTTTCCCAGCTATCTCATGAGATGCTACCCCTATAACCTTTCATATACATTTGTGAATGGGCCAAACTGGACTGCATTTGTGCTTCCCAGCCCATGCTTCTGCTCGATTATGGGTTATATAAAGTCCATATATATAATGAAATGGACAATAAAGATTTTAGCCCCTTTTCAGTTGTATAGCTTTTCTTTTTCCCTCTTCTTTTCTTATGAGGAAAATTGGATTGTAACTGGATTTCTAAAAATCTAAAAGCAACTGTTATGGATGAACTTTTTTTTATTAATGTTTTCTTTCATTTGATTTTTTTTCTAATTCATCTTAAAAGTTATGGATAATAAGATGAAATAAATAAATAAACAATGTCAACACAGTACAAATCAATTCCAAAATACACACTTTCTGCATAAGTATCTAAACACTCTAATATATACAATAGCCCATGCCATAATCTCACAATGTGGGATCAACTACATGAATCTTTCACATTTTCAGCTAAATTATATACATTTAAATCTTTTTTCACAATAACAAATCAAGTATTTTTAGATCTTCTACTTCTTTTAATTTCTTCTAAATACTAATTAATTCTTCTCTTGTAACTAACACATTCTATAGCCTTCTAACGACATGACCTATGAGAATACAAACAATAGGTGGAACTAGAATGATCTCATTAGCAAATATAAGACTTTATATACAGAAGTTACATAGAAAGAATAAACACAATGCTATCAATGTGAGATAAAAACCTACACACACTTAAAACCCTAATACATTATTTTCTATAGTACACTCCCCTCAAGTTAAAGCACCCAATTTACAACATACTCAATAACTCAACAAACATAATAGAAAATAATTGACAGATAGACGAAAACATAAAAAACCAATTATTGTAGCCAAAGTAGCAATGATAGGTGGTAATTTGAGAATAATATCTCAAACAATAATAGATTAACCATTAGATACAATCTACAGCAGCAAACCAAAAATATAAATATGGTTTATCTTTAAAAAGTAGATAGATAGATATGATCCACCCTAACGCTTTTTGTGAAATTTCATTTTTCTTTATATATATATACTTTCTCTATTTTTTAAATATAATTTTTTACGTAATAATTTTTTCTGTCTCCCCTTCTCTCTTTTGCAACCTTTATTCTTTGTCTCCCCATTTTCTCTCTTTTTTTGATCCTTATATTGTTTTCTTTTTCTTCTTTTTCTTCCTCTTTCTCTTATTTTTTATTTCTTTTTTTCCTTTTCTTCCTACACATGCTTTATTAGCCTTCTTTGTTCTAATCTCCCCCTTTTCAACCTTAATGGGTGTAGGCAATGCATGGTTATGAAGGAGAAGAGACAACAAACAGTGACATTATCTCGTACAAATGATGACAAAGGCGATGAGTGAATGGGTTCAAAAGGATTTTTTGAAGTCTCAAGATCGATAGTAATGTAGAGGATCAAGCCCCCATGCTGAATGTCTCATTGAAATAATGAGAGGGGCTAGCAATGTTGATGAAGCTATAGACAATAGCAACAATGAGCAGCAATCCTATTGGCACATGAAATGATAACATCAACTAGAAATGGAGAGTTGATGGTGTCTAAAGGCTCTAGTGGCTTTGTTTATCAGTGGTGGTAGTCACCACCACAATTGAAGGGACAAACAATGTGGTAATGTAAGGATTCAATAGTAGTAGCATATCTCTCGTGTTTCGTTAGCAATGATAGTGCTGGCAAGTAGGAGAGGAGCCTAGACATGACAGGGGTGGCTAATATAGAGGGGTTGACAATAGAGAAAAAAAACAAAGTGGTCCATGTAAGGGAAGGGTGGTGATGATCAATAGCACTTGAGGGGAGGGTACTAGCTAGGGTTTTACTCATTCCTACCTAGATCTTACATTTTTTGGACTTTCAAAACTTAAGCATCATTATTATATGCAAATACAAAAGATAGGTTATAAATGAGTGGAACTTCCATTCAATACTTCAATAGTATTTGTTAGATGTTATGTATAGTATTTCAATACATCGTGTTAAAAAAAATAGTCTTACATCAAAAACAATAAGTGAAACTAAAACCTTTATATCACTTGTGAATCCTTTCCCACTAGCTAATTGATTTTAGTAAGGTAAAATCCATTGGAAGGTTCTCAATTATGTTATAAGTAAAATCGACATCGGTACTATTTCCAATATATGACTATTCGTCCAAACACTCCCCCACACACGTGACTTTAAGCTTTCACTAACATTGGTACTATTTCCAGTCAAGGCCTAGACCTATGCATGGCTAACGGATTGAATACACAACTTGCTCTGATTCCAAGTAGAAATATCTCATATTCCAATAAAATCCAATTGAATAGTTGGAGGGTTCTCAACTATATTATAGGTAAGATCGACATCAATACTGTTTTCGATATGAGATTATTCGTCCCAGCAACTTTCATCTATCAAAACTATGTCAATAGAAAATAGCATACATGAGGAAATTTGTCCTTGAATTTTCTTAGTTGTTTCATCCACAACTAAGACAAATAGGTATAAACTTAAAGAGAACCCTTATTGTAAACCTATGTCCATTAGAAATTTCTTAGTTTCTTCTTCTATAGCTTTAACACTAGTAACTACTCTTTCACACATATCCACTATAATATTAATATATCCTATAAGTACTTTCTTTTCTATACCCATCATAATAAGTTTCCAAGCATTCTATCACAAGCTTTTCTAAATCAATGAAAATCATATGTTAGTCATTTTTCTTAACTATAAAAATTTTCTATTATTTGTCTAAATAAATAAATAACTTTAATAGTTGGTCCACCCAATACAAACATAAATAGATTTTCTATGATTTTAGTTACCTACCACAGCCTTTGCTCAATTACCCTTTCCTATAATTTCATAATGACTTATTAACTTCATACCACAATAACTATTAGAATTCTATGTCCCCTTTATTCTTAAATATAGGTTTTAAAGAACTCTTTCTCCATTCATTTAAAGTTTTTTTCATCTTTAAAATTATATTAAAAAACTTAGTTAACAATTTAATCCCTACTTCACCAACGTACTTCACACTTTAGTAGGAATGGCATTTGATCCAACACTTTTCCCACATTTCATTTCCTTAATAGCTTCTTTCATCTCCAAAGTACTAATTCTTTTAAATTAACTATAGTTACCATTCACTAGTATTAATAATTGGAATGCCATTGTAAGGTAGAAACAATAGGCCAAAACTGCAACATATTGCCAGACGACAGAATCATTAGTTGTGCTATATTCTGGTCTGAATAGTTGTATCACTAGAACCTATCTTTTTACCATATATAGATTTCTTACAAGTTTTATTCTATGTTGTGAAAACAAAGCCAGCAGGTCCATAAGAGAATGTCCTAATGGACAAACTGTCCTTGTAAAGTGACCATTTTTCAACCATGTATGGGTGAAGTCATTTACCATGTTAACTGCTTAACAACAAACATGGGGTATATATTAATTTTTAGCAATAACTGAGCAATAAAGACTCTGAATGCATTCCCATGATTGCAACATTCATATAATGAGTAACATGTTTAAAAAGATGAAATGGGGAACAATGATGCACATGTAAGGTGCAGAACTTCACTATAAGGAATGAACAATCTAGAAAAAAGATGTTTACATGAAATACAATGAGCAAAGAAAAAGGAAAGGATACTTACTGGGGTTTTTGGTAGTTTTCATTCCATTTCCACCAAAGGAGCATGCAATGTCGGTAGCTTCATTTTGCTGGTAGTAGCTATTGATAGCATAAGAAGCATGGGAAATCAAAGTATCTGGTTTGAAACATGGTTGACTGGGTTGAATAGCAGAGCAATCCACATTTCCAGGTCCACATGCCCAATCCAATGAATTTTGCAGCTGTGCTTCAGAAGCATTACTAGAAGCAATACACCATGTTCCATTTGAACCTGTGATATTTGCCCCAGTAATTAAATCAATATTTCCTTTCCCAGTAAAGTCAATACTGTAGACACTAGTCTGATCAGGATAGTAGAGGCCCCAGTTCCTTTCAGATGCCAATCCAGGCTTTCTGTTCTCATTGAACAATGAAAATATATAAACATCTATCTCTTGCCCTGGCTTAGATGGGGTCCCAGTATCATTTATAACATGACGTATCAGATTAGTGTTATAAGTCTGGGCATTGTCGGGTGTTGCAACAGTCTCCTTAGCTGAACCTTTGCTAGGCCACCCTGTTTCAGTTACCATGATATTGATAGTCTTGTAATTTAGACCCCTGAGGGCAAAGTATACAGCATCGAGCTGGGCATCAAACATGTTTGTGTAAACTAGGCCAGTGTTGGGATCAATTACACCAGAGGAAGACGAGGAGAACAAAGCATAGTCAAGGGTTACATTACTAGATGAATCTCTGTAAGCATAGTAAGGATAAATATCCACCATAAAGGGTGACCGGCTCTCAACAAGGAAATCCAACATAGGTTTCAGAAAGTATGCAAACCGGCTATCAAAAGCCCCAGCTGATGGAGGGAAGGATCTAGACAAGACTCTAAGAGAATGAGTACTCGACACTTTGATCCTCTTATGCAGCCTCGCCTTCTTCAGGGAAGTGTGAACATTTTTCATAGCAGGAACTACAAGGCCAGTCACGTTGACAGCATTCTCAGTGATCTCAGAGCCCACATTTATGTATGTGATCTTTGTGGCAGGGTAATAAGGAAGAATATTATTCTTAAGCCATGTATCAACGTTAGATTGATGCTGTGAAAATGGAAGCAAGTCGAAGTTTGACACTCCGATCATGAGCTCCACACCAGTATTGGCAAATGCTTTCAGAACTCGGATATTGGAATCATAGATTCTTACATATTTGATTTTGTGGAGCTGGACAAGTTGGGCCACCTTATCAGGGGTGGGAAGGTCATCAGCATTTCGACCATAGCAAACTCCAATTGTGCCTCCCTCACAGAGACCTGGCAATAAATTCGCACATGATTTAGGCATCACAAATTAGCCAAATTAAAGAATTCCAACGTTCATACAGTAAAATATTTCATTTAACACTATCATAAGACTTTTTGAAAAGTGAACTCAACAAGTCTGAGTAAATGATGTACCACACTTATCAAACAACGAGACATTAAGAAAAAGAGAACGTTCTAGCATATATTTGGTGAGGTGGAATATTAACATAGCATCATACACATTCACTCGTAAACACTTGTAAACATAAAAAAATTAAAAACATTGTGATGAAGAGTGTTAAAATAGTCTTCCGAATATTAACACATCATCGGAAGAAGGAGGAGGAGGAAGAGGAGGACGAGGGGCAAGCCGAGAAGCTTTTCTCCCAGCCAGATAATGTGAGAAGGTGGACAATGGGAAAATGCACCGGGAAGAACACATTAATCTCCAAAACGGACTACAATGAATGGTAGACGCATCCCAAACAGAATGGAGTACCCACACAGCGCCAAACATACAGCATTAACTCAAAAAAGACCCTTTTCGAAAAAGGAAAAAAAACTCAAAAAGAGCCAAGTAAACACATTGACGAGAGACACCCGAGACAAATCAGAAATGCCTATTCAGTATTCTGTTTACCCCTGCAGACACAAGGAAGCTTGAACTAAAACGACAGACCTCATTTTATATCCGAGAAAAGGTGATCTCTTCCCCAAAAACAGTAAAAATGCCCCAACTGGAGAATACCATCAGAGAACAAAGAGAAGGCTGCACCTTTCACTACTTGGCTCCGTCAAAACGCAAGAAAGACACGACCTGAAAGAAAACATGCCGATTTGAATCCCAAACACACCTGGTAAGAGAAATAGAATGACCAATGATGCAATGGCAGGGAGGAGGACGAAGAAGAACGGCCTTGCCATGGACCAGCTCACTTGCTCCCCCACTCTTCAATCGTCCGTAGTCTTCCTCTTCTCTCCTACTCAGCACCGCAGGCTGGGAATGGTTTGGCAGTGAGGTGGAGCTCGGTCTTGGCTCGGGTTGGAGTGCGGTGAGGTTCCTCGGAAACGGTGACGCTGCAAACCAGACTGTGGTCGTGGAAGACATTCGTCTGTACGCGCTAAAAGTTTATATTTTAGTAAACGTAGGGGTTGTTTGTGTGGTGAGTTAAAAATTTAAAATAGGGTAAAATTTATGATTTTTTTAGAAATTATATTATTTATATAATAATTTTTTAAAATTATGATAAATAATAAATAAAATATATAATTTATGTAAAAATTATTTAATAAATAATACGATAGAATATTATTATGTATAAACGAACGTATAAATAATCAAACCAATAAACCTACCTTACTAATTTTATAGATTTTATAATTAGTTATTTTATAATAATCTTTGTGATTAGTAATCACTTTTTCAATAACAAAATTTATAGAAATTCAACATCTTTTAAGTTACATAAGGTTATTTTTTCAAAGATGTCACCTAGTGTAAGTTTTGCATAAATAGTTTTCTATTTTGGTTTATTTTATTATATTTTTTTTAAATTTATCAATATTAAATAGACTTAAAACCTCTGTAACTTAGATTTGCATCATGTACGTATGAAATGTTGATAAGCTCATCAAGCTTAACCAACTAAGACTTAAGATTTTTTTTATTTCATTGTTGTAGTTGAAGATTCAACTCTACTAAGTTAAAAATCTACTATTTTGTTGTTTAATCTTGTCTTTAATGTTGCAAGAAGACCCTAGACACATTCTTCTTCTCATGGTATTAAAGCAGCACATGAAATGGATTCAAAAGTTTAATTGAAATGGGGTGAATAGTGAATAAATCATTAAAAATAAAATTTTCTTAAATTTGAAAACTTTAAAAAAATTTGCAAACAAACACAACAAAAAAGAATAAAGTAAACACAGAATTTTAGATAGTTCTCACTGATATGTCCGATCCGAGATAATTAGTTTAAGCCTTCACTAATCTACGTAATTTAAAGGTGTACACCTCAATCTTTTTCATAGTAGAGTGTTTTCCCAGGTTTGCACTCAACCTTACACATAGTATTTTTACAGGAAAAACACTCAAACCTCTTAATCCTCTTTAGCACAAGAAGCTTTTCATAGAATGTGGAATCTTCATCACAACTCAGTGAGTTTGCTTTCTAACTTGTTCTGAACAATAGAAGTCGAAAAGTGATTCAAAGAATTTAAGAAATAGAAGTATGCATAGAGCTACAAAAAGAAACCATTGTAAATTATAAAAAACAGAACATCTCAAGTTTTGTTGAAACTAGGGGAAAACTAAAAATAAGAGTGATGTTGACTATTGAAAATAGAGACTCAAACAACAACAATTGTAGTAAACAAAACTATCAAATATATGGTTGTCCTTTTTACAAATCTCTTAACTTTGATTAAGTAAATTATGTTAGGAAAATGTCCTTTGTATGTTTGTTTTATAATATGGTTTTGATGATGTCAAAAAGAAAGTCTATAAAATAGTAAACTATAGTATGAAGATGGAAGATGGAGATGAAAGCTAAACTGCAACAATGACACATGTAAATCAAGACAAAAAGAAAAGAAAAATCAGCTAAGTCTCAAGCATTAAGAATCAAAGGAGCATCAAAACACAGAGCAAACTCAAAGACAAAGAGCTCAAAGGATCAAAAAAGTTCAAGGCTTAAGTGTGTGAGTGTATTCTATGCTCTTGCTCTAAAGTCGTTTTCCTTCTTGCGTGTAGGACAGCCAGTTGGCTATATCCTGCGATTTGATCAAGTGACGACTAGATCTCGATGTTTCCACCAGACTAAGAAATCATGAAAGTCCAAGGTAAATCTAAAAAAAATCGGTCGGGCATGGGAGAGGCACTATTGGGCATCGAGAGGGAATTTTCCAAGGTTTTTTGTGCTTTTCTTTATTTTACTCTTTTCCTTGTGCACCAAAGTGGTGGTCCAATCGTCTCCTGATCGGATTCCGATGAATCCTATGGACTAGGATTAACATGTTTTCTCATGGATCAGCTTACTCAGTATTCCTCTTTACAAGGTTCTAGCTTACTTGATTTCACATCACCCCGAGCATTGGGTTACCCAAAGGTGGTACTCGTGATTTGATCTAGGTGGACTAGATCCCAGTGGTTCTTCAAGGTCTTAGGGTGCTTTGCTTCTTTCTAGATGCTAACTTGTTGGTTGTCAATTACGACAGTCCAGTCGCTCTAGATTGGACGCTAGTGAAGTCACTAGGCATCAAGAGATATAGTGAATTCCTTCTCTCATCAAGTACCTTTTAAAATTATAGGCAATTTGGTCAATTCTAATCGAATTCTGGTGAGACCACCAACTTTCACCTTTTTAACACTTTTTCCCTCCTATAGGTATGATTACTCTTAAGCAATTCCCAAATCTAGATATGACCCTTCTATTAGCTACGACCAATTTGAGGTGAGTACAAGATAATTGTTAAGGAAATTTGCTTTTGTTTTAGTGGGGATTTGTGCAGTCATGGAAAATGAGAGAAAAGGAAAATTAGGAAAATTTCACAAATTTGAAGGTATTTGTGTAAGATGGAAATTAAGAAAAAAAATTTAAAATTTTCGGTGGTATAAATACCACAGTTTTCCAGCATTTCAGACCCTCCCCGTCTGAAAATCAACGTAACCCTCCTTGGAAAAATTAAGGCGGAGCCATGACCTGTTCCTCCTTTGCGTCAAAGCTGCAACAGCACCGCCAAGGGAGGATCTTCAAAAGCCCAGGTTGTAGCATACAAGGTTTGCTTCCCTCGCTAGAACAAGAGCAGTTGCTTCGATTCCAACATCTTGGCTATGTTTGACGTTGCAATATCCGACGAGGTGGACGTGTTGTCCATGTCCCTTAGCGAGCAACCCACGATGCCCTACTTGGTGCACAGCATTGCCATTGGTTCATTCCACGCCGTGAGGAATGGGGTCGTCGTGGTTTGCTCTGCCGACAACGGTGGGCTGAAGCTAAAGACGGTGGTGAACATGGCCCCATGGATAATCATCGTTGGGGTGAGCACCATAGATAGGCAATTTCCATCTTATGCTTCACTTGGCAACGATAAGAAGTTGAAGGTGTTTGTTTAATCGTGTAGTTAAATTAATCAATATCAACACCAACCATATACATTTATCAATTATTTTTCATCAATAGACGGGCAAAGTCTTTCCCCTAGTAAGATTCCCAAGAAGAAGCTATATCCGCTGATCAACTCCACCAACGCAAGACTCAAGCACGCAACCACGCAACAAGCATATGTAAGTGTGATCGATTTCTATGTATACTAGCTGTTGGGTTCATATAAGGAGTAGTCAATCTAGCTCCATGTTGTTCCCAGATGTTACAAACTGTTAGAATTGGGTTTTCCTTTTATTGCTTAATATTTTGATAAAAAAGTGTTTTTATTTGCAAATTTGACCCGATATTTTGATTTCTTATGTGGGTCGATCATATATTTTATTGATATACTTTGGATCATCTACGTTCATTAATATCACTCTGTTTTATCGAGGAATATTGAACTGATTTTATAACTATCAATGAACAAATTGAAATATATCATTTTGTTTTATGGTCATTGATATTGATTTCTATTCTATAATGTTTTATAAGTCTGGTTTCATTGATAATTTTTTCATTCTAATGTTTTCATTGAATATTTGAATTATTATTTTTAAGCTATTAATCATGTGGGTGAAATTTATATAAAAATTTTCTTTAATTTTTTATACGTGTACAGGTAAAGTAAAAATATGGATTTTCTAAATTTTTCATTGGACACACAAATAGCCTTTGAAATTTTCTTTTTCCTAAATTTCATTTTCCTTTACCTTTTCCCTTTCTAAATTTCATATTTTTTAATTTTCATGATGATACTACACCTAAAATTAACTTTTACATTAGGTACCTATATATACTACAGTTACCATTACATGTAGATCACCAACACTCTATCAACTCTCGAGCCTTCAATCAATCGAGCTTATTCCACTTGAGCATCCAATCGACCTTAGCACCATTGAGCACCCGCAAGTGAGATTTTCAACCCCTTGCTCGGCTATTCAACCATGAAAAGAATGAAGTTTCAAAAGACTAAAGCATAAAATCATGAAATATAGAAATCATAAAGAAATAAAAGAATTACACATGAAGTCATAAAGTCAAAGGAATTCTAAGTTATGAGCAAAATACACACTCAAAAAGGTTTAAATACTAGTATAGATCACTTACTTAGATCTTAAGTTCATATCTATTAAAACCTTCACAGACCAAAACGATGTAACGAAATTCAAAAATGTTACAACATTTTATAACTTAGAAAGCACTAAGCCTAAAATCGATATAATGAAATTTAATTCATATTCGTTATAACGATTTATTGTTCTTTTAACTAAGTCTCATGATTTAACTTCGGGAAAAATTAATATAATGATTTGATAAAAACATTATAATGATTTTTGATTTTGATTTGATACTTATATAGGAAAGTTTTTGAAAATTATTCCCTTAGAGAGATGATCTCATAAATTAAAATATCTAGAACGATTGATATAATGATTTGACAAGAACGTTATAATGATTTTACAAGAACATTATAATGATTTTTGAATTTAATTTGATACTTAGAAAATTTTTTGAAAAATGTTTACTTAGAGAAATAATCCCCAAAAGTCTAGAAATTAAGATATCTAGAAAAATCCGGTTTAACAAAAATGTTATAATAATTTTTGAATCAATTAACACTTAGGAAAGTTTTCGAAATACTTACTATTTAAGATATGATTCTAGATAATCTGAAAATACCAAAATTAGGCACTTAGGTAAATTGTTATAACGAATGGAGAATTAGTATAACGATTTAACATTTTTTCTTTAGATGGAGTTTTTTGAAACATGGATCATACAACGAATGTTATAACAATCTATTCAAAATATAGTATAATTGGTAAAATTGGTATAATGATTTGGAAAAATATTATAACAATTTTACTTAGATTACTAGCCGTTTATTTCATTTAAAGCCTATAAATAAGAGACATTATTTTTCAAAATTCCTTCACACTCTTTTTGAACACATTTCACATGGTTGTTACTCTCTCGCATGGATTTGCTTTGAAGTTTATCTCTGATATGATGGAAGAAGATTTTGATGGTGTCAAAACTTAAAGTTTCTTTTTAATGTATCTTGATTTTGTTCCTTTTTTGATTGTAAAGGAAACATTTTTCTCTTTGTGAGTAGTTTGAATGTGTATTTGACGTAAAATACATGTGGGTTGCTTCATTTGGAGTAATTGGTTGCAGAGTTCTATCTTAAATTTCTATTGATTGAAAAATTTAATCTAAAATTCTTAATTTTGTATTGGTTAAGAAGTGTGACCGTAAATTTTTATTGTAGTTAGATACATGTTCAACAAAAACACTCATTTGTAATAATTTTTATTAGTAATTAGATTATACTCAAACTTTGTAAGCTTGACGGTGAACAAAGTCAATTGATGAACTACTTAAAAATTATTATATTTTTATTTTCACATCATTTTAATTATTCTTATATTGATAATTTAAAAATCACTATTTATCTCTTTCTGGTGACTGGAATCGATCTTAACACTTCTTGTAAACCAATCTAACATTTTTTACCGCACCGCATTTTTTTTACCGCACTGTTCACACTGCATCGTGGATTTTTTATTATACCACTTTTTTTTTTCATCGCCTAGGTGTTCATATGTTGTGTTGGGAAGTGTGCACTCTCATCTTACTGCACCTCATTGCATTTCCAAATTGACCCATAATGATTGAAGTTCAACTTTAAAGTTACGTTTATTTACACCTGTTTCAAATTTCTAAGGTGGATTCAAGTTTTTTTTAAGTAATATAAATAAATATATTTTTTTCATTAGTACGATAGCTTCAGAATGTAAACTCACCAACTCCAACCATGGTATTTTTCTGCCTAACGGAGGAGTGGCCCATCAATCACTCTTGAAAATTGGAGTCGTTTCTCACAAGTAATGGACACGACTGTTCTTTCGCAAATTTCTAATATTTATAATAAATAAATATTTTAGCATTAGCGAAATAATTTATAATAGATTAATATTTTTAACATTATAAAATTAAAAAATTAAAACTTTGTAAATACTTTTATTTAATTTTAAAGACATTTTTAATAAAACATATTTTTAATAATATTTGTAAAAAATACTTTTTACAGATAAAAATAGAATATTTGAAAAATTTCTGCTTTAACAAATAAACCTAACTCCTAAACTACTGATGTTTCTTTCAAGTATACCTTCGTTGAAGAAGTTAATTAAAAACTATATTCTAAAAATAAAACAAATGCATCGCGTTACCAAAGCCCAATCGACAAGCTAAGCAAACAAGGAGACGACGTACACCACAAGCACATCAACGAAAGGCCGTTGAAAAATTTATCATACCACACATGATGCAAGAGAACAAAGAAGATCACGTGCAAGAATGAATAACGTGCACATTTTCTTACCTTGCAAGTATTTGAAAAGAAAACTTATTTTTGCATCGAGAATTTTTATCATTTTTAGCCAGAATGTTTTGAACATTTCGTTATTATATTGTTCAACAATATTTGTGGTCCTATTTATTTTTGGTCAGAAAGCTTATTTATAGGTTTATGTACAGATATGATTAAAGAAGTTTAACTCAATTAATACATCATCTAAGTCTTTCGATAACAATGATAACTTACAACTTAAAGTTTAAAATATTGAACTTGATAGCTTGCTAAGTGTTGTGGGGAAGATGAGAAAGAAGGAAAAGGTGTTAACTAGCTTTTTCCCCGTTTCTTCCCACTTTTTTCTCATCTTACTTTTCTTTTTAGGTAATATGTCATCTTCTTTTCAAATTTATTCAATAGAAAAAAATAAAAGAGACATTTACAACTTGGCATTGGACATTGAGAGTCCAATTATTGTAAGAATAGATATTATGCATTATAGTTATTTACCATGAACATCAACTTTCACAGTACATTTTATTAAATAAAAAATTAAATCATTCACAAATATCAATAAATGAATTGATTGTATTACTTTTAGGTAATGTCTCATCTTCTTTCCAAATTTATGAAATATAGCAGATTTTTTTCAATAGAAAAAAATAGAAGAGACATTTACAACTTGGCATTGGACATTGAGAGTCTGTTTATTGTAAGAATAGATACTATGTATTATAGTTATTTATTATATACATCAACTTTTACGGTACATTTTATTAAATAAGAAACTAAATCATTCACAGACATTAATAAATGATTTGATTGTATTATTCTCTGTACAAGTTTTAAGGGTAAAATACCATATTTTATTTATTATTCTACTCATTTTAGAGGGAAAAGCAACATATTTTATTTAATAATGTATTCATTATTTTATATATTTTATTAATTAATCATCACAAGTTTTTAAAACATAATATCATAATTATTCTATTGAAAATCATATATTTTCTAAAAAAATTACTCCACTTTATCAATATATTGCTGCAACAAACTAGCCTTGAAAAACAGTCACTATTATTTAATGATAGTAATAATAATTATCATTATTCATCGTTCATTGTCCTTTTACTAATACCATATACACCTTAAAGGAAGGGAAATTATTATTATTATTATTATATAAATTTTTATCTCATAATTTACTATATATTTTATTATATAATCGTTCATTAACCTTATTCTTTAAGATGAAAAAGAAATTGTTACGTAAACAATTTTAAAATAAAAGAAGAAAAAAGAAAAATTTAAAAAAATAAAAAAATAAAAAATATAATCATAAAAATAAAAATATTACTGAAAATTAAAAATAAGAAAAAGTTAGGTGTAAATACAGCTAAAAAAAAAACGTAAACCCTACAATTAATTCGCACCCCCTCCAAATCCTCGTCCCCGTATTGATAGCGAGCCACCCACCCGCAGCTGGGAGGAGTGGGGAAGGGCCGCGTGGAGAGATGGCATCGTGGCAATCCTACGTCGACGACCACCTGATGTGTGAGGTCGAAGGCGGATCCCTCTCCGCCGCGGCCATCATCGGGCAGGACGGCAGCGTCTGGGCCAAGAGCGAGAGCTTCCCTCAGGTATAACATTCTCCCCCTCTTTCTATTTTTCTCCATCGCGTGATTCCGAGCCGTGATGGATCGGGTCCGGATCGTGTGTTGATTGATCTCCTGCGCTTGATCTGATGATGTTGTGTTCGATTCGTTCGTCGGATTTCTGGTTTGGTTGATTGATCTGTTCGTTATGTGATCAATGCTTTTTTGTTCTGCTAAAAGCGTGATGTGGATTCGTGAAACGCTTCATTTTTCACTCTCGATTGTGGGGGTTGGTAGATGTTTTACTGGAAGATCTGTTGACTGTTAGTGTTTCTTTTGGTTTGGCATGCAGGATGCGATGATCATTGTTGGTGTTTGGTTTTTTCTTTCATTTTTTTAGTTTGGGGGCTGTGGACTACAGAGAAATCTGTTTGGGGTTGTTGGATGATTGGTCTCTTTGAATTGCTTTTATTTTTATGTAAGAATTGATAGTGCAATTTTATTGACTAGATACTGACTTAGAAGTGCAAGTTCTGGGAAATCTAGCCGATAAATAGCTTTAAGTGGAGCTCAAGTAAGGACTTAATAATGGTATTCTTGGTGTTATTGATTTTCGGTTCAGCTGATACAAAGAGTACGAGTGAAGCACAATATTGCCAAATATCATTTCGGACACGCTGGCAGCAGACCAAAAAGGGGTTCTGTTTTTTCACTTTTTTAGTTGGGGGGCTGTGGACTACAGAGGGTTGTGTTTGGGGTTGTTGGATGATTGGTTTCTTCGAATTGCTTTTATTTTTGTGTTAGAATTGATGGTGCAATTTTATTGAATAGATGCTGACTTAGAAGTGCAATTTTAAGTGGAACTTTAAGGACTTAATATTAGTAATCTTGGTGTTATTGATTTTGGGTTCAGCTGAAACAAAGAGTACAAGTGAAGCACAGTATTGCCAAATATCATTTTGGACACACTGGCAGCAGACCAAAAAGGTTCCCTGGGGTTTGTCTTGCGTTTTTATTTCTTGTAGAACATAATTATTTAACATGGTTTTATGATGTCAAACAAAGGTTGATCTGGTTTGCTATTAAGTAGTTGGCACAACTGCTCATTTTAAGGAAGTAAGAACAGAAGAACCTTACGTAATGGAAAGGCTACTGGAGATGATTATATGAAATCAACATCTAATAAAAAATACAAAATGGACATTACATGGATCAAACATTATTTAAAAAATGTGTTTTTAGATGTGGTTTTCTCTAAAAAGATTATGAATCAAATATAAGTTGATAGAGATGCAGTTACATGATGGAATGGCTATAATTTTTGCACTAGTTGGATAAAATAAGTTTTAATTCAATCATATGTAATATACTTTAAGTGAATATATCTTGAAGAGAATGTGTAATTATCACTTTAAGTCACAAGTAACTTGAAATATATAACTAAATGTTTGGAGATCTTCAAGCATGAACCAATATTAGCCTGAAATTGCATCAGTGTACATTTTTATTAATGGTGGGTGATTTATGCCCTGAGTTTTTGATGCAAGAAAGTTATTTAGTAATATATGTTATTCAACCCACATTTTGTTTAATATTGAAGTGCTTAGAATGCATAGGTGTTACTACTCAACATCATAATTCACTTATAAACAAGCCCTTGTTTTCAAGCCTGAACATGTTTATTTTGCATTTTTTTGGTTAAATGAAACTGTACATGCAAAGTTGTAGTTGCAGCCTTACAACAATCTGCTTGTGCCCTTGAAATTCATTAGGCATTAAATTTAATGGTAAAAGAGAGTGGCAATGCATTGATTTATCATTGTGATAATGCTGCAATCTACAAGACGAATTTCATCCTTTGCTAACATTTTATAGCTGTGAGATAACTTGTTCTGCATACTTTTTTGTTGTATGTAGTTCAAGCTTGAGGAGATTTCTGCCATAATGGAAGATTTGTCTGAACCTGGAAAACTTGCCCCAAATGGTTTATTCATTGGTGGAATTAAGTATATGGTGATTCAAGGAGAACTAGGGTTTGTCATACGAGGGAAGAAGGTTAATGCTTCTCTATCTTGAATCTTGTTTTAGTTGGTTAATGGCTTCATAGTTAGTAATAACTGTTATGGTTCATGGACATGTAGCCTTAAAATTATTATGGTGAAACTTGGATTTATATTGTTAGATTGGATATATTTATGTGTTTGTATTTATGATTTCGTGTTTGATGTACACTTGATTTGTAATAGTTTTAGTAGTGATTAGATTAGACTCAAGTTTTTTAAACTTGGGGGTCAACGTAGTCAGATGGTGAATCACCTAAAAACCTTATGTGTACTTTTATTTATGCATTTTCATTATCATTTTTGCATCGAATTGACTATTCGCAAGTTTTGTTTCAAAATTCGTATTTGATTTTATATCGTATTATTTGTTTTACTTTCGTATCATTTTCATCGTTTATTTCGTATTTTTGGTTAAATTCGTATGAAAATTTATAAAAATTAGAAAAATCACTATTCACCCTCCTAGTGGTTGTGATCGATCCTAACAACTGGTATTAGAGCCTGATCGTTTGTTGTTAATTTAACAGTCACATAAACACAAATGACTACTAGAATGATTGATAGTCAAAACATCAATAAACCTCTATTTTTTAATGATAATAACTATGGTTATTGGAAATATAGGATGGTTATTTTCCTCAAGTCATGTAATGTGGATTTGTAGAATGTTATGGTCTAGAGATTTCTACTACTTCGTATAATAAGTGGATAGAGAATCAAAAGAAGTTGATCTAACTTGACGTTAAGGGAATAAATACTCTGTTTTATATTTTATTGTCGGATCAATTTAATAAGGTTTCTACTTACACCATTGCAAATGAGGCTTGAAGGTTGTTGGAAATTATCTATGAAGGTACCTCTTAAGTTAAACGATCTAAAATAAATCAATTGGTGCAAAAATATGAATTATTTAAGATGCTTAAAAATGAGTTAATTTCTGATATACATTCAAGATTTTGAGATATCATAACCGACTTTAAAGACCTTGGAAGAGAGATTTCTATGTAGGAATAAGTTCAAAAAATTTTAAGGAGCCTTACTGATGAATAAGAAAAGAAAAACCACAACTATTGAGGAAGCGAAAGATTTGTCAACATACATACTTGAGGAGTTGATTGGAAATCTCACAACATACGAGGTACAATTCAAAGCTACTTGAGATGAAAAAATTGAATCCTTGAAGAAGGCAATAAAGAAAAAGGAAATTGCATTTCAAGTAGACTCGAGCGACAGCAGATCGGATAGCAATGTTGACGTGGTGCTTCTCGCAAGAAAATTTCAGAAATTTGCTAGGTTCAAGAAACACATGAAGAACACTTTAAAAAATGGAACCTCTACAATTGTAACCAAAACAGCCACATAAAGAGGCATTGCCTATTACTAGAAAATCAACAAGGAAATGAGGAGAAGAAATCAAAGAAGCTTGAAAAGTTCAAGAAAGTACTCAAGACAACTTGAGATGAACTTAGCTCGTCTAGTGGTGACGTATCTGATGCCTCGAAGGAAGAACAAGCTATTGTGTACTTCATGGCACAAGAAGATGAGGTACACTTTGATTTACAAAACTCTTTTGATAATGATATTTGTTATTATGATGAGTTCATGGATGCATATTTGACCATGCATGATAAGTACAAAGAGTAAAAGAAATTTTTGAAAAAGGAAACTTCTTGTGTTGATAAGTTGCAACAAGAAAATGATAGAATTTTGATTGAAATTGAAAAACCTAGAGAGAAAAATAGAATTTTGATTGAAAAAAAATACAATTGCATGCCTTGTTGAACTTGAAAAGGAAAATGAATTTTTATATGATACAATTAGTAAACTGGTAAAAGAAAGTAAAGATGTACTTAAACAGAAAAGTAAGGTCGATTGTATTAGTTGTGATTTGAGAGAAGAAAATATCATGCTGAAAAATAAAATCAAACAATTATCAAGCAATGCATCTAGAAACAATGCATACAATAAAAGAACATATGCATAAATGTACTCTTGCATATAGACTTTCATACAGGTTTGATGATATAGCCTATTGTGGGGGCTACATAAGAAGAGTATACAATGCAGATTATGTTTATGTTTTCAAGAGGAGGCAGAGAAAATGTGGCTACCCCTTAGAAACAAAATCCACATGATTAGAACTAATCCCCACGGACTCAAAAAGATGTGGGTACCAAAAGTTTTATTGTCTTATTCTATTGCAGGTTAAAAAAAGACTCCAAGTGAATCATTGATAGTGGATTTTCCACACATATGATTGGAAGGAATGAATTGCTGAGCAATTTGGAAAACCACGGTGGAGGTATGGTTAGATTTAGTAATAATCATAAAAACATGATTAAAGGTATAGGAAAAATAGAAAATGAAAATAAATCTAGTATTGAGTATGCTTTACTAGTAGATGATTTAAAACAAAATTTGTTAAGTGTAAGACAATTGTGTGATAAAGGATATAATTTACTGTTTAATAAAAATGAATGTAGGATTGTTGATAGTAACTCTAATAAAGTTAAATTTGTTGCAAGTCGAAATGGTTCTGTTTATACTTCAAATTTTCTTGATGATAGTAAATGTGATGATGCTTGTTTGATTGCTTGTGATGATGATTCTTGGGTATGACATAGGAGGTTAGGACATGCTAATATGAAAAATCTTAAGGAATTAGTTAGAAATAATTTAGTTAGAGGTTTGCCTAATGCTAAGTTTGAAAAAGACAAAAGTTGTGAAGCATGCCAAACGAGGAAACAAAAAGAAATTCATTTAAAAGTATAGATGAAATTAAAATCAAGAAAGGACTTGAGCTAATTCACATGGTTCTCTTTGGACCTACTTAGACTCTTAGTCTTGGTGGTAAAAAGTACGTCTATGTGATTGTAAATGATTACTCTAGGTACACCTGGTTCATATTAGACTAATTTAAAGAAAATTGCATTTGAATTATGGTATGATAGAACTCCAAAAATTTCTTATTTTAAAATATTTGGATCAAAATGTTATGTATTAAATACAATTGATCACAAAGACAAATTTGATAAAAAAACTTAAGGAAAATTCGTAGGATATTCAATCATTAGTAAAGGATATAGAGTATATCTTGAATAAGATAAGAAAGTAATTGAATTAATACATGTTACATTTGATGAATTTTTAGATGAGAAAATGAAAAATATTTGCATTGAAAGTGATGAACAAATTGACATGATTGAAAATCACAAATAAGAAAGCACAGAATCTCTTGAAGTATGGAAATATTCATCAAACCACCCACTAGAACAAATAATGGGAGATATAGATAAGGGTGTACAAACCAGAAGAAAAATAATTAAAGAATTTAGATATTGTGCTTTTATTTCTTTAATGAAAATAAAAAATGTAAAAGAGGCATGTGAAGATGAATATTAGGTAAATGCAATACAAGAAGAATTAAATCAATTTGAAAAGAATAAAGTCTGGGAATTGGTAGAAAGACTCTCTGAACAATCTGTTATAGGAACAAAATGAGTATTTAGAAACAAACTAGATGAAGAAGGTAGAATAGTTAGAAATAAGGCTACACTTGTTACACAAGAATATAATCAACAAGAAGTGATTGACTAAGATGAAACATTTTCCCTTGTGGTTAGATTAGATTCAATAAGAATTTTACTAGCATATGCAAGTCCTTATAATTTCATTCTTTATCAAATGGATGTGAAACATGCATTTCTAAATGGAATTATTTAAGAAGAAGTTTATGTGAAACAACCTTTTGGATTTGAAGACTTGGATCATCCTGATCATGTCTTTAAGCTTAAGAAAACCTTTTATGGATTAAAGCAAGCTCCAAGAGCTTGGTATGAGAAGCTAAGGAATTTCTTAAAACAAAATGGATTTGATATAGGAAAGACTGATAAGACATTGTTTATCAAAAAGGAAAATAATGACTTATTATTCATATAGATCTATGTAGATGATATTATTTTTGGATCAAATAATAAAAAGTTTGTTCATGACTTTGGAAATATCATGAAAAATGAGTTTGAAATGAGTATGGTTGGAGAACTCACATTTTCCCTTGGACTTCAAATTAAACAAACATCACATGGGAGATTTGTGAGCCAAGAAAAATATTGTAAAGAGTTAATCAAGAAATTTGAAATGAAAAATAGTAAAGAAATTGGAACACCCATGGGAATGGCTACAAAATTGGAAGTCGATTTAAAAGAACAAAAAGTAGAAGAAAGAAAATATAGGAAATTGATTGGATTATTACTATATTTAACACGTAACCGACTAGATATTATATTTAGTATATGTGCATGTGCAAGATAGATCCAAGAGATTCACATTTAGTAATTGTTAAAAGAATTCTTAGGTATTTAAAAGGAACAATTGAGTATAAATCATTTTACCCTAGAGATGGATCATTAGAACTTGTTAGCTACAGTGATGTTGATTTTGGAGGATCTAAATCTGACAGAAAAAGTGCAAGTGGAACATGTCAATTTCTAAGACAATCATTGATTTCTTGGTGTAGCAAGAAACAAAACTATGTAGCCCTGTCCATTACTGAGGTAGAATATATTGCTACTGCTCTTAGTTGTGCTTAAGTATTATGGATACAACAAATTATGAGGGATTATAGGTTAAATTATTTTGAGATAGATTTATTTTGTGATAGTATAAGTGCTATAAATTTATCAAGAAAATCCTATTAAGCATTCAAGAACCAAGCATATTGACATAAGACATCATTTCTTGAGAGATAATACTAAAAAAGGTAATATAAAATTGAGGTATATTGATATAAGAAAGTAATTGATAGATATATTTACAAAACCTTTAGATATACAACAATTTACTAAGCTTAGGAGTTTAGGAATATGTTGTTTGAATGACATTGTTTGAAAAATGTTTAAAGTAAAAATTTTAAATTAAAAAAAATGATACAATGAATGTAAAATCGTTGTAACGAATCACTGTAGAAAACACTTTGTAGAGTAAACTGAGATTTTGTTATAACGAATTGAAATTTTGTTATAACAATTTAAATAGACTTTTTTGGTATAATGAACTCTTGTTTTCATTATAACGATTTTTAGAAACTCACAAAAATAAAGAGGATCGTTAAAATTTGTTATAACGAATTTATCATAGGTTTGATTTGGGGCTGAAATTCATAAGTGTAACAGTAGATTGTTATAACGATTTCTAAGATCGTTATAACGAATTGTGCAATACTGCACCTATATAAATAGGGTTGAAAGGGGAAAAATACATTTCTTTAGCTCATTTCGCCATAGACTTTTGCACTTAAGGTGGATCCGCATTCGAAGGATGTTCATAAGGCACTGTTTTTGAGGAAAATGAATAATTAGGGTAAGATTCGAACTTATCATTTCATTTTTATGTAGATTTTCGAACCTTAACATTATTTTCAAATTTTTCGAAATAGGGCTATTAAGATTTATTGTTTTCTAGAAGAAACTTGTGATTTACATCTACCAAGCTTAGATTTGTGCGTGTTCTTGCAATAATCAATGATTTCAAGTTATTTTTAGTCTATTTTCGTGGATTATAGTTGAAATTAGAAGTTTTTGTGGTTTATTGTATATTTTTTGGAAGAATGTTTAAGAAAATGCAACACATTCTTAAGGAAAAGGGGAAGGAAACCCAATCCTGCGTGTCAAGAGGGGAAGAACAAATCCCCATTGGTGAATCGAGTGGGAGTTCATTTCCTACAAGATTATTTAAAAATCAAAGGGCAAAAGAAGCTTTTCATTGAAAATATTTTGGTAAAGAAATTTTGTTTGGAAGAAGTGTTAATTTTTCTGGAATGGAAGAAATTCAAAACATGTTTGAGGTATAATGTTTGATTCAGTTTTTACAGCCTCTATGCATTAGTGTATGTCTTGAAGTAATTTCTTTGTTTTATATAAATATGAGTGATATTAATGGGGGTTTTGATAGTTACATCAATGGATCTCATTTTGTTATTACTCAAAATATTTTGGAGACTCAACTTGGTTGTTTAATGAAGAAATCGATGTTACATTGCCTACATATCATCATTTCTTCAATAATAAAGACATGAATGCTGTTGTTAGTGATACATAGAAATGACCAAGAAAGATTGATAGGATTGTAGATCTAAATAAAGAAGTCAAAATTATTGTTCATATCCTATCAACAAATGTGTTTCAAAGAAAGGGACACAATGGTGAGTTAAATGAAAATACACTTAAGACCATCTACTACATTATAAAAGGGTTGAACGTCAATTGGACTGTTGCTTTTCTATATTGCATAGGAAGAGTAAAAATGAAGCTCTTCTATAGGATGAATTTGATGGTACTATTTGAAGCTCTTTGAGTGGATCTCAGTAACTTCAAAAAGACACACTTATCATTTATTGCAATCACATATAGTAACATGTTCAGGAGCTTTAAAGACATTTCATCTACTAGACAGGTGGCATCATCTTCTCAACCAACATTAATTGTTGACGATGATGAAGACAATTGAAAGCATGGAAAGAGAAATCAATAAACTTAATGATTACATGATAGAAAGATTTCTCAAACACCAGTCTTCTTGTTTAAGAAATCTTTCTGTAATGTAATCACTAAATTCACTTATTTATCTTCCTAGGCTTTCAATCGTGTCTTCATCATCTTCCTCAGTTAATGGTGGTTGTCTGTTTAGTAGATGAGATGTCTTTAAAGCTCCTGAACATATTATTGTATGTAATTGTAGTAGATGTTAAGTGTCTTTTTGAAGCTAAGATTCACTCAAAGAACTTCAAATAGTACCATTAAATTCATCTTATAGAAGAGCTTCATTTTTACTCTTCCTATACAATGTAAAAAGGCAGCAGCCTAATTGACGTTCAGCCCTTCTATAATGCAGTAGATGACCCTAAGTGTATTTTCATTTAACTCACCATTGTGTTTCTTTCTTTGAAACACATTTGTTGACAGGATATGAATAATAATTTTGACTTCTTTATTTAGATTTGCAATCCTATCAATCTTTCTTGACCCTTTCACTATATCACTAACAACAACATTCATGTTTTCATTATTGAAGAAATGATATGTAGGCAATGTAACATCGATCATCGATTCCTTTATTAAACAATCAAGTTGAGTCTTCAAAATATTTTGAGTAATAACAAAATGAAATCCATTGATGTAACTATCAAAACCCTCATTAATATCACTCATATTTGTATAAAACAAAGAAATTACTTCAAGACATACACTAATACATGGAGGTTGTAAAAACTGAATCAAACATTATACCTCAAACATGTTTTGAATTTCTTTCATTCCAGAAAAATTAACACTTCTTTATTTTAGTGAGTTTCTAAAAATTGTTATAACGAAAACAAGAGTTCGTTATACCGAAAAAGTCTATTTTAATTGTTATAACGAAATTTCAATTCGTTATAACGAAATCTCAGTTTACTCTATAAAATGTTTTCTATAGTGATTCATTACAACGATTTTACATTCGTTGCAACAATTTTACATTCATTGTACTATTTTTTTTTAATTTAAAATTTTTACTTTAAACATTTTTCAAACATTGTCATTCAAACATTGTTATTCAAACAACATATTCCTAAACTCCTCCTAAGCTTAGTAAATTGTTATATATCTAAAGGTTTTGTAAATATATCTGTCAATTACTTCCTTGTATCAGTATACCTCAATTTTATGTTACATTTTTCAGCCTTATCTCTCAAGAAATGATGTCTTACGTCAATATGCTTGGTTCTTGAATGCTCAATCGGATTTTGACTTAAATTAGATATTGACTTACAAGGTAAAGATGTTGATACTAAAATTTATACAAATATGGTTGATGCTCTTTTATATTTAACAAGTATACCAAATATAATGTTTAGTGTTTGTGCTTGTGTTACATTTCAGGAAAATCCTAAAGAATCACTTTTAATTGCTGTTAAAAGAATCATGAGATATTTGCATAATACTTCAAATTTTAGACTATTTTATTTTAAAAATAGTTTATTTAAATTAATGGGTTTTAGTGATGTAGATTTTGCAGAGTGTAATTGTGAAAGCAACTACTAGGAAATTCCTTAGTATCTTTGTTTAGTAAAAAAAAAAATTGTATTGCATTATCCACAATTGAAGTAGCGTATGTTGCTGCTGCATTGTGTTGTGCCAAGTATGTTGTTGCTACTTCAAGTTTCACATAAATTGAAGCTTATAATCAAATCTCAAAATTTTCACTTAAATTGTAACTTAAAACTTGGATAAGTTTCGCATAAATCATAGCTTATAATCAAATATTAAAATTAAGTTTCACATGAATTGAAATTGAAAACCTATTGAAGTTTTGCACAAATTGAAGCTTATAATTAAATCGTAAAATTAAGTTTCACATAAATTGAAGCTTATAATCAAATATTAAAGTTAAGTTTCATTTTAATTGGAACTTAAAATCTATACAAGTTTCACATAAATTGAAGCTTATAATCAAATATTAAAGTTAAGTTTCACTTTAATTGAAACTTAAAACCTATATAAGTTTCACATCAATTGAAACTTATAATCAAATCTTAAAATTAAGTTTCACTTTAATTAAAACTTAAAACTTGAATAAGTTTCACATAAATCAAAGCTTATAATCAAATATTAAAATTAAGTTTCATTTTGATTGAAACCTAATATCTATATAAGTTTCACATAAATTAAAACTTATAATCAAATATTAATGTTAAGTTTCACTTTAATTGGAACTTAAAACCTATATAAGTTTCATTTTACTTATAATCAAATATTAAAAGTTTTATTTTAGTTGAAACTTAAAACTTATAATCAAATATTTAAATCAAGTTTCACTTTAGTTGAAACTTTAAAATTATATGTTTAGAATATGGTTTCACATTAATTAAAACTCATATTTTAAAAATGTATATATGGAAGGTTAAGTTTCACGCAAATTGAAACTTATAATTAGAAACTTACATATGCATCTTTAGGTTTCACGTTAATTGATGTTTATGTGTTACCCTAAAATTTAAAGAATTTATTTTTTAATAAAATATTGAAAATATACATTACTAAAGTTGGCTCTTGCAGCCCCATATTGTATATTTGTCTTTAAATTCTCTTTTCATTGCTATTTGACAAGTCATTCCTGTACACAGTACTAAGGTAATTCCCGGAGACCTGAAGTAGGCATTGTCCAGTAGAATAGTCGTTTAAACCGAAATATTTCTCCTTCAACATGTCTTAACGTCGCTAATTGGAGGCCACTCTAGCCACTGTCCTACAGAATCCGAACTCTGGTTTATAAATGTTTTTGATTAATATTGAATGGTTCAAGTGGCCTTCAAATTTTAGCTCTCATTTTTATCATATTAGTTTATCGTTAAAATACCATAACTTCTGTTGGAGCCTTAATAACTTTTGTTGTAGATGTGACTTTGAATTATTTCGTCGGTTGCTACAGGGCTCTGGTGGTATCTGCGTCAAGAAAACTAATCAAGCATTGGTGATTGGCATCTACGAAGAACCCCTTCCTCCTGGCCAATGCAATTTGGTTGTTGAGAGATTAGGCGATTACCTGGTTGAGCAGGGCCTCTAGTTGGGTATGTGCAGTGAAATTTTCGATGTTTCAAAAATTCTACAAATCATTGGTTGTATCGATTACGCTGGGCTTGGCGTCGTCAAAAACTGTGCTGTGTGCGATGGATGCAATAGCTTATTTGCTTGAGGTAGTATTTGTTTAAGTCTTAGAATTATTAGATTGGATGTGATTTATGTTTTTTAAGAAATCACACGATTTACAATGTAAACTTTTGAATTTTTGGTAACAGGTTTTTTTACTTGTGATGATTAATGAAGTAGTTTACATGCAGCTGTTTTTTTGGTTTTTTGTTTTGTTTTTTTTTTTCAGATGAATTTCTGAAATTGATAAAATTAATTAAATAATTTAAACCATGGAATACAAAGAATAAAATAATTACAATAGAAATTAGTTTTTCTTCCTATCTTCAAACAATGCAAGCAGCTAGGCAAATGATTGAATGTGATCCTTGGCTACATCCCTCGCTCGTGCCTTCTTTCTCTTTTTGGGGGGTGACGACATGCACCTCTTGGGTTAAAGAAATTCTCGCACTAGCATCTCCCGTTGGACTATCCTGTTTACTGAAATGGTCGATGACATGCATTAGAAATATTGAACTTGTCTCCATCTCTATCATTGTTGGACCGAGTATTCCTCCCCAACATGTTACAATTCTCTTGTGTTGTAATTGTCCATTCGAATAATTGACATAATTTATCTTTAAATTTTATTCCCTTGTACTAGAATTTCTCACACCTAGGCATTGCAAACAAAAACAAGTTCAAGGAATATGCTTTACAAATAATACACAGGTTGTTTAATGAACATTAGCAACTATAGTTGAGTAACGCAGACAAGCCGTACCTATTTGAACCTTTCCCACCATTCATCATCTACACCTTCCCATGTCTATATCTTTGGGTTCCATTTGATGCCTGTTTGACTTTGGAGAATTCTTTACAATTGTCGATCCTTTCTAAGGCTTTCTCATTTATTTTTAAATTGCGCTCTAGTCCTTTGGATGCCTGTTTGTTCATGAAACTTCTGTCACCGCAGTTCATTGTCCTTATTGTCAAAATGTGTCATTGGCTTATGACCCATAAGAGCAATTCCTATACATATTGATGATGATACTTTTTATGTACTTTATTAAACGTTAATTTTGTACAATTGATATTTGTTGGATGCATATTACTTCATTTATTGTTAAATTGTGGTTAATTATATTTTAAAGGATTTATGAGAAAATGTAGAAAAGATACTCATGTCCAACAAAATATCATGCGTTTATTGAGTCCTTAATCATTTGAGTATATTTATTTTACGTTAATTTAAAATGATATGTCATGGAAAGGTAATATGTTTATATTTTGCAAGTACATAGGAAAATGCAAAGAACTTAGATGTTGAAGAGAAAAAAAGATGGTGCACTTGGCATGGGAGACAAGTGTGCATGGAAGCTTTGGATGAAGAAAAGAAAATCTAGAAGGGGCATACTGACATTTGCCCAGAAAGCCTAGAATATTTACGCTTCACATAGGGCAACGTGAGGGAGACCTTTCGGCATTTTTTGCTGCAGCTGCATGCAACCAGCTGTGTGCTCACGATGCTCTCCTCATTGTCTAGTCAAGTTCCTTGTTGGTGACAGCTTCAAGGTTTGAAGTTAGGGCAACGATCAGCAAGATAGTGGTGAAGCAAAGTGGTGGTGTGGCGGTTGCCTCCTTGGTGCAACTTCGGCAAGTGAAACGATGCAATTCATGCAAAACTTATCCTTAAGGCGGACTACATGTGTTTATGACTCGTGTTTCTCCAATGTTCACGGTGTTGTGCTTGAAAGGGGAGATCCACTCATTGATGGGTGTCTTCATTGAGTTCGTGGGTTGTGGTTCTTCAATCGGACGGTGCACATCGAAGAGCTTTGGCGGACGGCATTCCTGTAGTGGAGGGTTATTGGTGGGTTGTAGTTGAGTGTGAATTAAAGGAAAAGATGTCATTGTTGTTTTCTTTTTGTAATCGTAACATTTATTTATTTTGTAATCTATATTGGATATCTATGTTCTTGAATGATCTTTGTAATATGAATATGAATACTTTCTATTGAGTTTTTATTGCTAACGGTAGGTTGGTGGGTGTGTTCGAGTTGAGGTTTTTTTGTATCATTTTGTGTTTTTCCTAATGTGTGGAAGTTTCCTATTGAGTTTCAAGAGCGGTCCTTGGTTTTTGTGGGAATTTGTGGTATTTTTGGGTCACTAGCTTTATTTTCCATCTTAATATAGTTTTTGGTTAAAAGTCCCATGTTCGCCCAACTGAAGAATCACTGCTGTTTTCATTAGACAACTTAATGGGAAGGAAGAGTGACCCAAAGCCATACACTGGTAGGATCCTCCCTCGTTAGAGGCTCCTTGAATTTGGATCGTCCACTAACGAGGGATCCTCCCTCGGTCCCATTTTCACTTTGCCCATTCGTTTGAGGGTGATACACTGAACTTAGTTTCAACTGAGTGCCCAATTGGTCAAAGATGGTTTTCCAGAATAGGCTAGTAAAAATCAGATCCTTATACTGACCATGGAGAGAGGGACTTCATACTTCAACCTGATGATGTTCACCATGAAAGCTTTTGCAACTAATTTTGTTGTGAAAGGGTGATGGAGGGCGACAAAGTGGGCGTATTTGGATAGGTGGTCCGTAACCACTATGGTGACAGTGTAAACTTTGGATGGGGGAAGATCAGTAATGAAGTCCATAGCAAGATCGGTCCATATCTGATCTGGGATTGCAAATAGTTGGACCAATCCTACGGGCTTCAAATGAGAGGCTTTGCAGTGTTGACATATGTCATACATTCGAATGGTATCTTTAACCTCCACTTGCATGCCCTTCCAGTAGAAATTTCTTCGCAGGGTAGCAACAATCCTCTGAAACCCCGAGTGGTCCCTTGTCGAGGTTTGATGGAACTCGTTGATAATGGCTTGGAAGAGTTTTGTGTGGCCTAAGATAACCAGTTTTCCTTTCTTGAATAGCATCCCATTCTTTAGAGTATGCACATCCTTTTTGTGTGGCCCAAGTTTTGAGTAAACACTAGAATTCCCCAATTTATCCAGAAGATCATCCACAAGGGGAATTGAAAATTTATCTTTCACCATCTGTTGGTTGAGGCCCCTGTAATCTACACACATTCATCACTCACCTATTTTCTTTTTCGCTAGAAGCACTAGAGTTGCATATGGGCTGTTGCTATATTTGATTAAGCATGTGTTCAACAATTCTTCCAGGTGATCTTCAATAATTTGTGGTCCCGATCCCTTCTTCGAGGTAGGTGGCAAGGTGCTTCGAAAACGTCCTGGAATTCTGCAATGATCTTGTTTATGGTTGGGTTAGTCCATCGGCCTCCTCGGTTTGTTGTCAATCCCATCAACTGAGTTTCCACCACATAAAGCTCCCTGGCATTCCTCATTGATCTCTGGCAAATTTTTTCATCATTTGGGGTTGAGGCTTTGCTTCCCAGGCCTATCAGTTGATATTGCTCAGCCTTAATTGAAATTTCATGCTTTTCCCATAGAAGTTCCATTGAATGTTTCCAAGCAGTTCCAGCCAATCTGCTCCCAATATTGCCCCATACGGATCTAAGTCCATAATCAACAAATCTATAGTCATTTTTAAACCTTGTAAGACTAGTGGAATGGCATTCAATATTCCCAAACAAGGTACAGATGCCTCGTTGGCGATACGAATTGGTGTGCTGCACCCTTTTTGTGTTTTTACCCCCATGCGTTGAACTGTGAGTTGTGTTGCAAAACTACGAGAACTTCCGAAATCTATCAGGAGGAGGACTTCTACGTTCCCCACTTTCCCTTTTAGCCTCATTATGTGTGGCATTATTCTCCCAATGATGGCGTGTATGGAGACGGCCACCTCTGGTTCCCCTTCTTCTTTAGCTTCCTTGTCTTCCTCATTTTCTCCATCAACCTCCTCCACCTAAATCACGAACATCTCCTTTTTCTCACATTTGTGACCTTGTTCCCATCTTTGATTGCATGTAAAACACAAACCTTGCTATTTTCGACATTCGTACTCTTCATTGGAGATCTTCCTTATGGGTAGCTTCCTTTCCTCCCTCCCTCTGCCTTTAGGGTTTTGCGATGCTAACAAGGCCTTCTTTAGTTTTTGGTGCTCCATAGCTTTCTGATGTTGGAACATCGCTATTTCCATAGTGTCTTCCAAGGTTTTCGATCGGAGAGACTTAACTGTGTAGCAAAGTCCCCCTTTCAACCCATTGAAATATAATTTTAGTTGCATTTCTTCGGTCAGGTCGTCGACCTAGTTGTTGAGAGTTTTGAACGCCTTGTGGTACTCTTCTAAATCTTCACCTTGCTGTAGCTTCACTAACATCTCCACGACGTCATTGTTGTTAGGTCTGAACCTCTTCATTAGTCCCCTAACTAGTGATTCCCAATGTAATAGCCCCTTTCTGGCCATGAACTAATACCAACGTAGGGCTTTGCCATCTAGTTGGTAAGCTGCCCTTGTTACCTTTTGCTCCTTTGGAACTCAATTAAAGACAAAATACTGTTTTGCCTTGTATAACCATGTTTTCAGATCCTAACTCCTATTGTTTGAACTTTTTGGAATGATTAATAATTAATATGTATTCAATATATTTTAATTTCACCGTAATTACATGGATTCATATGTAATTAGTGTACAAGTATAAGTTTATTCACAATGATTGTTGGGTTGATATTTTGTTAAATTTGTGTGTTACAATTACTGAAATAATTAATAAGTTAAAGCAATGTCATAGTTACTTTATCTCAAGTAATTGCTAAGCTATTCTTTAATTAATTCTCATATCTGTAATTTTTAGAGAAATTTTATTAAACTTAATTATGTCTTCACTTAAGCTATTTGGATTTAAAAGTGGCTCTTAATAAAATATCTAGATTTTTTTTTACTAAAAGACTTAAACAATAAGTTTTTGACTCCAAATACTTGATCTTTCTTAACTTTGAGATATTCTGTATTTTTGTTTGCATGAATTTGAGTCTAATTTAATTAAAATGCAGTAACCTACGGAATTAGTGTAGAGTGCTAATTTATGTATTTTTATACATCTTAATTACTACACTTTATAAAGAAAATCATCATTTATCATGTATTTTAATAGAATTTCATGACAATTGCATATTTCTAAAGTTACATGAGTTTAAGTTTAATTGATAGAGAAAATGCACGAATTAGTTGTTTATTATGTTTTAATATTTAAAAGAGACATTACAAATATATGTAAGTTTTTATTTGTTTATTTATGCAGTTTTGTAGGAAAAATGAACTATAAGCTCATTGTGTTATTTCGATAATAGACTTACGTTAGGATAGTACATTTTGTAAATAAAAATCATTCTTTTTGAAATAAAGGCTGCAACGTGATTATATACAACATGAAGATACAATTCGGTGGCAGTCGGAGATCTCTTTTTGCAGGTGCTTTTGGAATGAAATGATCATCAACCCTTGAGCAAGAATGAAGAGGAAACATTTTCACATGGGTAAAAATGTCCAACACACTTCTATAAAAAAGGGCTTAACGAGAGACATTTTGTCCTTTTTGACACTTGAACCTTCAACCTGCACGTAAGGAGTGAGCTACTATTCTACCTTCAATCTTCCAAGACAAAGCTTTTGGATTCAGCTCCCTTCTCGGGCGAAGGACTGGAAAAAGGTAATCTGAGGGTAGCTTGTACCTGTAGGCTCCTGTCCCTTTGTCACCCCCTTCACTGAGTGAAAGGCTTGCACCAAAGGAGACGACTTTGACTGGTTGAAAGAGGAGGATAGGTGAAGAACTTCTCTGCATCTGTGATTGGAGGGTGCCTTTGAAGAGAGCATTCACATTTAGTTGCACCAAATGAGTGACAGCCTAAAGGGCAGCTGGGTGTGGTGTGTTTCTCAACGGTGGATAAACATTCTTCAGTAGAAGATGGTTAGAAGGTATAATGAAGTGTTTAGGGTTAAAAAGTGACCACCTTGTACTTTATGATTTTTATGTATCCTGATCAAACTCTTGGTTGAAAAATGTAAATGTTGAATATTTGTATAAAATGTTTGTTTTTAATCCTATGCAGTTTTTCCTCTATTTTGGGTTATGTTCTTGTACAGTTTTTAGTTCGGTTTTACTACAGCCTTTACTAACAGTTTTCACTAACACCTACTTGCGCTTTAATTGAGTTCTTATTGACTATTAACAACTTTTACTAACCTTTAACAGTTTTTACTAACAGCTAACTCTATGTTTTGTATAATGATTTTATTAATTATGATTAACACCTAACTATTTTACTAACACTTGGTTAACCTCCTAACACCTTGTTCATCCCCTAATGATTGAGTCAGATAACCCCTTTAGTGAGTGTAATATCCTTGGATATTAGCACAAGGGTTAAGTGAAGCTCAAGAAGAGGATGAACTGTTTTCAGATGTTTTTTTTGAAAGTTTCTATTCTTTTGTGAGTTTGCAATGTTCTTGGTAAATCTCAATGGTTATGAAAGTTGTTTCCTTTTTATCATGTGTTCATGTATGTAAATGCTATGCTTATATATGTATATTTGTACAAGGTTGTAATAGTTGTAGCCAGTTGAGTCTATTGTGTTATCATCCTAATGCAACAGACCATCATTGTGTTATCATCCAAATGCAATGGATCGTCGGTGTGTTAGCTTGCTAACATAACGAACCCTCATCGTGTTATCACCTTAACTTAACGGACTGACAGTTTTTGTGTAAATTTTAGATTTATTTTTGTGACAGAACTATAAATTTGACATTTATTTATTGTATTTTTATTATAAATTATATAATTCTATGACTTTTTATGCCAAGTTCCCTTTGGGATCGATCTGTACTTATACATATTTATTATAATGGGCATCGTACGCTTGTAGTTATAAATGTAAAATTTGAGATTTTCGTACTTTAATGTTAAGGTTTAATTCTTATTTTAATTACACAACAAAATCCCCCACAAATCTCCAAGGTGAATTGCTTATTTGTGGTGGTACTTAACTTAAGTGCTGTAGTACTTAACTTATATGTTGCAGATAATGGCTTATATGCCGCAGAAAATAGCTTATATTCTACGATACTTAAAAGCACCTAGCATTGCAACAACAATTTCCTTTACAAGTCTTTTGCGCCATTGCTAGCGAACTTCTGTGCCTTACTATTTTATTGGTTTTATGTAAGTTATTATGTATAGTTTTGTTATTATAAGTTCTACTATTTCTTTCAAAGATATTGTGTCTATAAGGAGTCATTTTTGAATATAGTCTGTGAATTTGTTAAAATAGAAGTACTTGATTAATATTACTTTCCTAATCAATATTAATTTGTAAATGTATTTTCCAGCACTTGGACAATTCTTACAGAGTGTATAATTAAATACATTATTTCGGATTATTTTGGAAAGTTGCATGTTGCAGTTTCTTTTTGAAGTGTTAATTTTTGAAGTTTTAACTTGACATTCTTTATTCCCATGCAAATAAATTGTATATATTTCATCTTGATTATAAATATATCAATACTTGTACTAAAGGTTCTAACATGGTTCTTTATTGTAGATCTCTCCTAAAAGAAATTTTTTTTATAAAAAGATCACTGAGTGATAGGTAGGTGCACTTTTATTTTGAATTTCAGATACTTAATTTGAAAATATGAAGTCTGAATGTGCTATTTGCTGAATGGAAGATCATGTTGTTGAATCATGTCCTTTTGCAACTCTACATCATTATGTACCTGAAGTTGATAATCATGAAAATGTCTATCGTGTTGACCTTAATGATCTGATCAATAAACTTGATAGTTCTGCATTACACACCTATGAAAGTAATAACTCTGCTGCACCTTATGCTATGAATAAGATTTCTAAATTTACTGAAATGCATGCCAAACCTCACTCATTTTTAACTAAAGCCATAGAAGAAGCTAAATTAGCATATTATGAAGTTGAATTAGAAAAAGAATTTTCTCTGATAAAGAACCAAAATTCTTTAGTTCCTGCATGCAATGATTATTTTGAATATGAAAGTTCAGCAGATGTTTATGCAACTCTTAGGTTATGGCGCGAGTCGGCAATGCCATCCTACCGAGAGAGATTGATAGATATTTCGACAACTCCAACAATGCACTATCATACAGGAGTTGCTCTAGTTGATGCTTGCTTGAACGTGCTAGATCCTTGACAGTAGGCCCTTTTGTTATCCCCTTTTCACTATTTTAATTGGGATTTTTAGTCTTTGTTATGGGGGATCTATCTTTCCTTCAGAGGTTTCCTTATTTCTCTTAAAAATAAAGTGACGAATCCGTTTTATTATATTTTCTCGACATTTTACCTGGAGCTTATTTTCTATTCTCATTCGTCCTAAAGATGGCATGGCCGTTCATTGAGGAATCTGTCTAAGGAATAGCAACAACTGTCAATCATTATAATGAAGTATGTTCTAATCAATGTTTCAAAAAAATTCTGTCTTAATAGAATGAGTAAATCATTATAACGATGGGGATAACCATTATAACGATTTTACAGAACATTGATTTTATGATTCTTTAAGAGTAAAACTTATAAAAAAGGGGCATAAGATTGTGAATTTGAGGTGTCAACACGCATTGGAAGCGAATTCTCTAGACCAAACCCAAAGGAGGAGGACAATGTGAGTAGGTTCGGAGAAACCATGCTAGAGGCAAAATCTTTGGACAAGGCATAGAAGAAGGAAGACTGACAACTAACTTCAGAGAAACCGCACTAGAGGCAAATTCTCTAGACTAAACACAAACAATGAAGGTAGTGCAACTAGGTTCGGAGAAACTACACTGGATGTGAAATCTCCGAACTTAGTCACAAGAAGACAGGCCATGCAACTAGACCCCAGAGAAACTAAAGTTGGACCCAAAAATCTCCAAAACCACCATAAAAACCTTAAAAGACTGCAAATTTGGGAGGGACAACACATTTTTCTAGAATAACTAAAATGATCATTATAACGTTTATTATTCTAACCCATGTTTTGAAAATTACTGTCTCAATGGATGACAAAATCGTTATAACGTTAGTGCTTATTGTTATAACGAAAATATGTAAAACTAGCCCTTCAGGTTATGGGATGAATGTTCATTATAATGATCTCCAAGGACTGCAAATTTAGGGTGTCAACATTGAGTGCTCAACAAACTATTTTGCAGCATCATTTCATTTGTTGGTCTTGTTAAGTATAAAATCTCTCCTTAGATTGTGTTTTGATAATGCCAACTCTCCACAAATGTAAAGCATTTGAAGAATAGGAGAATTTATGCCAAGGACTAGAGAAAGGAGAGGCATTTAACTAAACCTTGAAGAATGAAGCTAGAAGAATGATGACCATCCAAAGAAAATGAAGTACATCCAAAGAATTCGAAGATATGTGAAGACAATAATTATGTTTTTTGTTTGAATTTTTACGTAGGTGTGTGTGCTCTTTCTCTAGGAACTCATTTCATTTTAGGGCTTACTCTCTCACCCACACTTTAGGAAAATAATTAGAAACCATATCTGTCCTTACAGAAAAAATGGAACATTAATCGATTATCCATTTTTCTTTATAAAGTCCATTTAGGTAGAATTTCCTTCAAGCTAAATTCCAGATATCCATTTAAGAGAAACGAAATTCTGAATTTTTGAACTTAGAAACTTTGGTTAAATTATTCATTCCTATTTAGAATTCCAGACTACTGAAAGACGAAATTCTAAAATTCAATTTTAGATATCCATATTGACATTTTTCCTTCCAGTCCTTTTCAAACAATAAATTGTTATTCCAAATCTTCTGTTTTTGAACCTTAGGAAAATATAACTGTTAGGGAAAAGTCAAACTAGCTGTTAATCCTGATTAGCCTATAAATATCTCCCTAATTTGAGCTAGTATACACACCAACTATTAACAAACTATTTTCCTAAGCTTCAAAGCATTCTCACAAATTGATTTCATGCCCATTGATCGATTTTTCAGTCTTGGAAAGTGTTTAGAACATCTCTCTCATTTTCTCTTGTCACTGCAAAAACACTTTGTTTTAAGTGGATTTTTGTTGAGAATTTTCTTTTGTTTTCTTATTGTTAACGTTGGTTTTTGCTTGGGTTTCAACCCCAAAACTCAAGTGGGTTGCTCCCTTGTGATTATGAGTGGTTGGTTAAAGGATTCAACATTAAATCTTTGGGTGTGGTTGGTTGAAGTGTTTTTACTTTAAACACTTGATTGGTTGGTTGTAGAGTTTAATCATAAACTCCAAATTATAATCAGTTGTGTGTTTGACCTAAACACACTTATAATTAATTTTAATTAGTGAATTAGATTAGGCTTAAGCTTATTGCTTGGGAGTGGACATAGTTAATTGGTGAACCACCTAAAAATCTTGGTGTTCCTTTTCTTTAACCATTTTAGATTTATGCATACTGTTTTATACGAATTTTTCATACATTATTCACCACTCCACTAGCAAAACGGGCTAACTTTCAAGTCTTGCACTTGAAGCACAAATCCTTGCTCAGTCCATGGCTTTTGCATGCCATTTGGTTGCATTGGAGAATTTTTTTCATGCATTCACCAATTAATTAGTTTTGACATACATGAGTACCGATTACAATGGAGAGGTCAACTTTGGCTGGATTGGCTAAAGATGCCTGCTCACTGGTACGAAGAACTCCTTACCTTGATGTCTCTTATTTGCAGACCATTTTCATCTATTTTATTCGGAGATTCAACATCTCTACCCTTAAGATGAGAGGTATGCTCCCTTCAACTATAGTTTTCCTTGTTTTCGGTGACTCCATGTTTCACTTCTTTTTCTCTCCACCTCAAGTCTCCGCGAGACATTCTCATTCCCATAAGGTTACACCTTGTGAACAACTCGCTCAATCCTTGCCAACCTTTCGTCCCAATCACTCTCCTACATATCCTCGACCTTCGTCTCTCGTGTCGATGAACCCTTTGCATCTCCTATTGGCTGTCGATGACTGGGCGTTGGTGGTGTTCACCATTGGTCTCTAGCTATTAGCTCCATCCCTTGTTTCAATCATTTTTCTTCTCATTTGTTTTAATAGTTTTGTTTTTCTATAGTTAGTTGGGGCTTATGTATGCAAGTTCTTGTTTTATGATAGCTAGTGCCATTTGTCCATAATTTTTCATCGATCGATTCCCTTGTTATCATGATACAGATGTTATTTTATAATGAGCCCATTTTTACAATATTCTACAATACTTATGATAAAAATTAATTAATGGAAAAAACACAATTCACGTGAGACTCTTATTAAATTCATAAAGCATTGCTTCTTAATTAATTAAAGACAGCAATCAAATGAACATTTAAAGTTATAAAGTATCGCCTCTCGATATTAGGAGAATATATACTTTTTTCATTTCAAACACTGATTAAAATTGTTGTAACATTTTTTTATTTTATAATTTCATTCAAAAAATAGATTGATTAAATTTACTTAAAGATCACCAAGATAAGTTCCATGAAATTCTAGAAGTTGAAGTTCCAAATATTTCTGAATATATAAAAAGAGAATCGGAACAAACTCAATAACCAAAAAAAGAGAAATTATTGATAAAATTGTATAATGTTATGTAAATGAAATGATAGAAATTTTTATGTATATATATATATATATAGGGGGCACGAGTTCTGTAGGCGCCTACAGAAGTGACTTCTGTAGGCGTCCGTCGAT